>JADGMU010000756.1:0-18562 GCA_016920895.1 Vaccinium myrtillus | reverse complement strand
CTTTTCCATTCACCACATAGCTTTTAATAGATTACTTGGAACATCCCTCCAAGCATAGGAAAAGAAACAACTAACATTTCCAAGACAATAAATAAATGCTAACTAAGACTTGACCATAGACTAGTTGGAAAATGTGTTTGACTCTTAAAAAAACTAAAAGACACTTAGGAACTTAAAAAGAATCATAAAAACATTCCTAAAGAAATTAAAGACGCCATGAGAAACGCAAAGACCACTCGATACTTCTTACGAGAAAACAAAATAATTAATCTCATGAAACTCCGTTGTCAATCTCCCTTGGTTGGAAAAGATTCGCCCTCGAATCTTCGCCGATGCCTTTGCCGGAACTTTGCAACTTGGTTTGCATTTTTTTCTTCTTTCTTTTGCGCGGACGTTTCTCCATTGTAGCAATTCCTTCCTTCATGATAGTTGAAAGCTTCTCCCACTTCAGATTCTTAATTTTTTGAGACAAACTAACGGGTTGACCATTCACCTTTAATTCAAAATTTTTGCGAACTTGATAAACGAGGTTCTTATCCCACTGCCAAGGTCGACCGAAAATGACATGCCAGGTTGTTAAAGGATGAACATCATGCCAGATTTTGCCATGGTAATCTCTTCCGATGGAGAAACGAACAAGACACCCAACAGTGACCTTTAGCTCATTATCCCTTTTAAACTAGCCCCTGAGGTAAGGCTTAGAATGACGCTTCATTTTCAAATTTGGTGTGGTAACAAACTGTTTGGAAACAAAATTACCTCCATTGCCAGAATCAACATTGATACTAGAATGGCGTTGCTCAATTTCTAGGGAAGCAAAATTCTGACATATGCGGATAGTTAGGAATCCATCTTCATCATACTCATCATATATTGGAGGCAGACTCCAATCAACTTGTGGGTGTGAAACTGTGGAATCCTCGTTCGAAAAAATTTCCTCCAATGCATTATCTTCAAACGCCATGGAATTAAAACTCAACAGGATGGATAGCTAAGCTCTAATACCAAACTGATACCGGGATTTGTAGATAGGATGGAAGAAAAGTAAAAAGGAATAAAAGGATAAGGGATAGTCGCTCACCACCCAAATAGAAACGCCAACGGGATACAGATTATCACCACCCGAGGTATCTAAAAAGGGATACAGGGCGTAGGGGGTCGCTCACCACTCTAAGGAATCCTCCTAGAGATACAGAAACGATAACAAGAAGATAAACTTCTTAACAAGCCAAAAGCTTTAACTCAAACACACACTCTCTCTTTTCCATTCACCACATAGCTTTTAAATAGATTACTTGGAACATCCCTCCAAGCATAGGAAAAGAAACAACTAACATTTCCAAGACAATAAATAAATGCTAACTAAGACTTGACCATAGACTAGTTGGAAAATGTGTTTGACTCTTAAAAAAACTAAAAGACACTTAGGAACTTAAAAAGAATCATAAAAACATTCCTAAAGAAATTAAAGACGCCATGAGAAACGCAAAGACCACTCGATACTTCTTACGAGAAAACAAAATAATTAATCTCATGAAACTCCGTTGTCAGAGGAGCAGAATGTCCTCGCTGCAATTCCTGCCCATCCCGCGGGATTGTATGGTGTAGCGGCCGGGTTCGTTAGGTTCAGAAAGGGCCCCACTCTGCATGATAAAAGAGAAAAAGGGTCAGCAACTCGAGATCCACGAAGCTGAATGCAGATCCTCGGCGGAATCGACTCCCTGGTGGGTCCATACTCCACCCCCCTGTCCGTGAAGACATTTTCGTCCTCCACCGGATCGGCGGGTTCTTGTCCGGCCCTATGGTCCCTGCAGCGGCCTTGGAGTTTCCCTCCTCTGTCTCGGCCAACGGCCCTTAGGGCTCGTCCTCAGCTATTGTAACGCCCCGAAAAATTGGGTACGTTAATAAATAAATTTCATAATTTATTTAAATAAAATGCAACTTCGTTAATAATATCAAGGAGTACTTAAAATTTTTGCCAGAAAACTTAAAAGTAAACCAACTTATTACATCTGAAAGTCTGAAACGAATTAAATTCTAATAGTCTGAAAAACTTAAACATTTATTAAAAGTTCAACAAAAATAAGGATAGAGCCATCTAGCTAAATCCCTTCTGATAAAGCCACGGGTCCACCACTTGTTCTCCACCTAGCTGCTCCTTTGCCTCAAATTCAGCTGGTAGCTCTTCATCTCCTTCTGTTCTTGGCGTTGGGGATGCCAGAGCCACAAAAGTAGCATCGTGAGTGATTTAATTACACTCAATAGGGTATCGAAACTACCCCTTTACAAAAGATTACTCATGCAACAGTCAAACATATAAAACATAAATTTTGAAGCATAGGACAGCCTGATTATCACAACATGTCTCAAAAATAGTGAATTCGGTAGATTCAAAATTCTCATCATCAATCTCAAGGTTTCACAACCCAAACCTTATGCACCTCATGAATTCGGTGTCTCATACCAATTCATCAGGCTATCCAATATCGGTTCCCATCCAAAATATAAACAATCTATTGGGCTCCCGTCCACCATGCCTAACTCTCCAGGCCCATGGCACGGCTCCAATACCCCTGGGAGTATATTGCGATAATTGGCTCAAGACCCATATCGGATACAACGTCCCATCCCCACATTCGATAGACAGCCACGCATCTTTTAACCATTTATTTAATTAATCACGAAAATTAATTAACACAGATAAATGATTTAATAATTCCAGTAAGCCAAAACATCACATGCATCTAATTAAAGCCTGTAACTAAAAGTTTAATAAAGAAATTGAATAACTCATGCTAACAAGTCAATTATCTTTCCAGTCACTAAAAATAACAAATGGGTTCCAAAAATCATGAAACTTTACAGTAAAATAGTTCATCAAATTTAACACAAGTTCACTGTTTTGAGCGAAGCCAAAATCCAATCCTAAATGGAACAAAACAGTGTTTTAAGGTCAAACAGTGAATCTGTCCCGAAACTGTACAATACAACAAACTTTGAAAAATCGTAACTAATTCTACAAATCTTGTATTGAGACGAGTTCTATATGAAAGTTGCTTAATTTTTCGAGATCTACAACCCTTCAGTTATAAGTTTTCCTCGGTTCTGACCCGAAATGGTCCGAATATTTTAAAAACAGAAACAGTATACATCATTCACATATTTTTTACTTTTCGTACGAATTCAACCACACGATTCATCAACGATTCATCTTTCCGCAAAAATTACACCGAACTATAACTTCCCTAAACAGCCCACAAAATATGATATAAACACAAACCACATAAGCAGTATTCCTAAGTAAAAGTTAAGTTCCGAAACCCTACCTTTCTTCCGACGACTTAGCGCGAAGAACGGAAAAATCAAGAACTTCAATAACCTCAAATATTATTCTGAAAATAGAAAAAAAATTAAAGTGAGGAGGATTTTGCAGCCGTGTGGGTGAAAGGAGAGAAATTGAAAATCAATTAATCAATTAATTCTAAGAAGAGAAAAAAATAGAGAAGTGAGTAGTGTTTGAATAGTCAACACAATTAAAATAATTTACAAAGAGAAAGAGGAAAAGAGGGAGGTGAAGAACCTGTTGGAAATAACCAAGAGGAAAAGTGACGTACTTCACTTTTGAGGAAATGAATAACTTATCTAAAAAGCGAAACAAAGTGGTGTTGTTGTCCACCAATAGGAGAGTGAGAAGGAGAGTTTTTAGGGAGAGAATGAGGGAATAGTACGGCTGATGTTGAAGAGAAAATGTGATGTTGGAGCAACTTTGGACTCTTATGGAAGTCAAAAAGATGACTTTTGGTGAAAGAGGAGTTGTTGTTGAAAAATGAGACTAATAGGGGAAGTTGAAGTGATAAAGGGAACTTAGGATAAGCATTAGAGAGATTATTATTATTATTTTTTAAAAAGATAATTATCTCTACTAGATAATTGTCTAGCTAATTACTCTAATTTATCCTGAACAATAAATAAATTATTTCTACTAATAAACTCTAAATTAATAATTATGGGCCTTAACAATCTACCCCCTTTAAACAAAATTTTGTCCCCGAAATTTAAAACGGTACCTCAGTTCTTGAACAAATGAGGATGATTGGCTTGAAGCCAGTCTTCGCGCTCCCATGTCGTCTCCTCGATTCCTTGATGACGCCACAAAATTTTGAAAAGCTTGATCTTCTTCCTTCGCAATGCCTTCTCTTGCTCGTCCACAATCTCAACGGCTTGTTCCTCGAATGTTGCACCTTCCTCCAATGTCAATTCCTTCCAGTTGAGGATGTGCTCGGGATGCGCTAAGTACTTTCGGAACATGGACACGTGGAATACATTGTGTACTCGAGCTATCTGCGGCGGTAAGGCTATGCGATACGCGACCTCCCCAACCCGTTCTAAAACCTCGAACGGCCCAATAAACCTAGGTGAAAGTTTCCCCTTCTGCCCAAATCGGATAACTCCTCGCCGAGGCTGAATCTTCGAAAACACGTGATCTCCCACACTGAAAATCAACGGTCAGGTTCTTCTATCAGCATAACTCTTCTGTCGACTCTGGGCTGTCATCAATCGCTGTCTAATCAGTTGTACCTTCTTGGTTGTTTCACGAACAAGATCTGATCCTAACAAACTATTCTCTCCGACATCTGTCCAACAGACTGGAGATCGACATGGTCTTCCGTATAAGGCTTCGTAATGAGCCATTCCGATACTGGCTTGAAAATTGTTGTTGCAGGCAAACTCCACCAAGGGTAAATGACGCTCCCAACCTCCTTTGAAATCCATCGCACAGGCTCTAAGCATGTCCACTAAAGTCTGAATAGTCCATTCTGATTGTCCGTCGGTCTGATGGTGAAAACGGTGATGAAACAAAGATTCATACCTAAGGCGGTTTGCAAACTCATCCAGAACTGAGAAGTAAAGTGTGGATCTCAGTCAAACACGATCGATATTGGAACTCCATGTAAGCGAAAAATCTCATCGATGTAGAGGCAGCTATATGACTCCATGGTGTCTGAAACTTGAACCGGTAAGAAATGAGCGCTCTTGGTCAGACGGTCCACAATAACCCAAATTGCGTCGTTCTTCCTAACTATTTCCGGCCATCCAATCACGAAATCCATGCTGATATATTTCCACTTTTATCCTGGAATAGGCAATGGTTGAAATGTTCCTCCTGGTTTCTAGTGTTCGGTCTTTACTTGCTGGTAAGTAAGACACGTTGACACAAACCTCACGACATCTGCCTTCATTCAATTCCACCACTATTGTCGCTACAAGTCCTGATACATCTTGTTCCCTCCTGGATGAACAACGAAACTTGACTTATGGAATTCTTTTAACACTGATTCCCGCAACGTCCCAAAATCTGGTACAAACACCCTATCGAGAAATCTCAAACTTCCATCGGCATGAATGGTCCACCCAGCTGGAGCTGTTCCTGAAGCAAATCGATACTTGTGAAAATCCACCTCCTGATCATATTTATGTACCTTCAGAATCTCCCGATGTAATGTTGGTGTAGCTACCAAAGCAAATAAAAATGCCCCTTGGCCTGAAGTTGACAACTGAAGGTTGAACTCATTTAGAGCCTCCATCATCTTCCATTCACGGACAACGAGTAAATCAAAATATCGTCAATAAATACCACTACAACCTAGTTTAGGTATGGCGTGAAAATGTTATTCATTAAGCTCATGAAACGGCTGGAGCATTCGTCAATCCAAACAGCATCACAATATATTCGTAGTATCTATGACGAGTCCTAAAAATGGTCATCGAAATGTCCTCCTAGCACAAGCTAATGGTATTCAAATCGCAGATCGATCTTTGAGAAGCATCAGAATCCACACAACTAATTAAAAATAAAATAAAATTCGATCCTAGCTAATGGTTCTTGACGATTATCTTGTTGAGCTGACGATGGTCAATACGTGACCGAAGCAATCCAAACTTCTTCTTGCAGACTTTGCAATAGAATCATCGAATCTTTGGAGTCCCACTGAAACAGGACGAAAAGCTTTCAGAGATACTAGATTCACTTATAAGGTCCACCAAAATCTAGTACCATGGATTAGCCTAACTTGGAGGAATCCTAACTCTAACCGTTCTCGGCACTCAAGCAAAAATGGGAATTTTCAAAATTATCAGTGACATTTGAAAACATGGTTCAAACATTCAAAGACCAAAATATCAAAAGAGGAGGCGAAACAAACACTTTTCAAGGAGTCTACGTATTAGTGGGTTCAAGTGTGAGTAGAAATATACGAACTATTCAACACACGACTGAAACAAGTGAATGAAAGGCCAAGAAATGAATAAAGTGTTTAACTATTACAACATTAATGATTGAAGGTTCAACAAATGAGTGGAACTTAATGGACATTCTAAGTTGCAAAAATGTTGTTTTGGGATAAACGAAAAGAATTCATGAGAGAAGTGAATCTATCGCAACATGGGATTGAAAAACAAGAATAAGATTAATCATTGAATAAGAATCAAGCTAGATATTCGTCTTGAAACCACGTCGGTCAAACGTACTTCAAATCAAGTATCCAAGTTTTGTTGATCATGAAGGTCTCAATCAATAAGGTATACAAATGGTTCACAAGATCATTCCGGCAATGGAACGTCTATTGCAAAATTCAAAGAGGATCTTATTAGCTAAACAAGAGCTTGAAAATGAAATAGTTGTTGAAGTTAGCAACTCAAAGAAAGATGAGTGTCATGAAGGTTTAAATGGTTCAATAGACTAGAATTCCAAAAATAAGTCTGAGCTCAAGTTTGATTTGCGAGTCTAAATTTCAAAAGTAATGAAATAATATTTTGATGCGATATTTAGGAATTTAGTCTCAACACACATTTAGGGGAAAAGAAGGATAGAATTAAATGTAAGAATGGGGAGCACGTGAGTGGTAAAGACAGCATAGGATAAGTATGGTAGAAGCCGATACGTTTCGATTGAAAGTTGAACCGGTTGAAAACCATCAAAATCTGGCACTGGTTAGGAAGGAAACAAAGAGAGATTGAATGAAACCAACTGTTGTTATTCTGAAGTATACTAATTGAGCAAACACAAATTATATAAAGATGGTGTTGATAGTTCGATAAGCATTAAGAATAGAAGAGTATGCGAGCATGAAATAAGCACATAAAACAATTATAGCAGAAACTCAACGTTCTAATTGAACTGTCTAAATTTGAGGCTATAGACAGAAGCTATCTGGATATTATACCTATTCAATAAGGGATAGAAACATGTTAGGTGCAAACAATAGATACTACATGGGTACTAATTTTGTGAAAGTGAACTACCAAGGAAAATAATAAAATTTTGGTGACAAATCAGTTCGTCTGCCCCCCTTAAAAGACGGCGATGTTCTTCTAGGGAATAACAAGTCCTCTCTCTAACGGCTATTGAAATGCGAAGGTTTCAAAGTGTTCGTAACATGACCGATTTTATTCCTGCATTACTCGTAAACTCTAATTGAATCTAACCACCACTACTAAAAAGAAGTTCATAATTGACCTCGATCATTACTAAATTTAGCGGAATACACTACTCTCAGTCCCAACAGCCCTTGCTACTACTATAGTCATATGGCGGTTCGATAAACACTCAATTCACTATTTAAAAGATATATTACAAAAATCTATGCAGCTGCCTACTATATAGAAACACGCTTTATTTGACAATTTATTAAATATATAATATTGGCAAGTACTAAGACTTAGAAAATAAATTCTTTTTCTATCAGAAAAAAATAAATAAATAATGCTAGCTACTAGTTAAAAACTTCTATATATAAAAAATATAATTGCTACCCAAAACCCACGATCACAAGGCTATCGCAAAACCTAGGCTCTGATGCCAAGTTGTAACGCCCCGAAAAACTGGGTACGTTAATAAATAAATTTCATAATTTATTTAAATAAAATGCAACTTCGTTAATAATATCAAGGAGTACTTAAAATTTTTGCCAGAAAACTTAAAAGTAAACAAACTTATTACAACTGAAAGTCTGAAACGAATTAAATTCTAATAGTCTGAAAAACTTAAACATTTATTAAAAGTTCAACAAAAATAAGGACAGAGCCATCTAGCTAAATCCCTACTGATAAAGCCACAGGTCCACCACTTGTTCCCCACCTAGCTGCTTCCTTGCCTCAAATTCAGCTGGCAGCTCTTCATCTCCTTCTGTTCCTGGCGTTGGGGATGCCAGGGCTACAAAAGTAGCACCGTGAGTGATTTAACTACACTCAATAGGGTACCGAAATTACCCCTTTACAAAAGATTAGTCATGCAACAGTCAAACATATAAAACATAAATTTTGAAGCATAGGACAGCCTGATTATCACAACATGTCTCAAAAATAGTGGACCGTACCCAAAAATTTTGAAGCATAGGACACCCCGCAAAAATTCACCGAATGGTTTTGAAAATAAGATTAAGATTTTGGAGTCGCCACCCGGGGTTAAGGACCGTACCCAAGAAACCAGTTTGAAATGACTCTTTCGCCCTTGTTTTGGAAAAAGCTTTTACCGGCACACCGTTACCAAGATTTCTCAAGTTCGGGAGCTAAGTTACGAGGGGGGAAGGTTTTTAAGGCACCCCCCTCGCCCGGTTATGGAAACCGGTCTCTACTAAGTAGTTAAGGGATTTTTAGATAACATTCATTTCTTAAACTCAAACATGTAAACAAAATAAAGGAAGCAAACATGAAGATAATCACAATTTATCATATGAAAGTGTATGCTTGTGGATATGTGGATGACATGACATGATGGTGAAATGACATGAATGACCGAAAGAACAACTACAAACTGTATATACAATGGAACAAAATCTTTTAGGGACCCTTTTGGTAAAATCAAATCTGATCCTTCTATTTTCTTTCAAGCACCTGAAGGAGTGCTTCAGGCGCCTGAAGGAGATCATTAGGTGCCTGAAAGGGGCTTCAGTGCTTTGAAGCACTGCCGTGCCGAAGCTCACCGCCTGTGTGCTTGCTCAAATCCACTTTCAACTCTGTTTTGCTTTTGATACTGATGGGAAAATGGTGTTAACTCAGTGTTGCAAGGAAAACAAGCTTGAAAACTTCATTTAATGGCTCATTTGCACCATAAAACACCATTTACCTTACAAAACATGCTTTTCATCCATTCAAAAAGTAAAACAGAGGCTTTTCAATTCATTCATGCAAAGCAAATGACTTCTAATAGGGAATTTGAGATAAATGGATGGTTTTGACCCTATAGATGATCATTTACTTCCTTGAAAACATGATTTTTCACCTTTTAAAGTAGAAAACAGAAGGTGTATAGTTTGTTTTTGGAGTTTAAATCACCACCAGCATAGCTATAGACCAAAACAAAGCATTTTAAGACAGAATGAGACGAAAATGAACAGAGCCTGAAGCTGCTGGTTCAGGTGCCTGAAGCTGCTGCTTCAGGTGTCGAGCAAAAATGCTCTTTTGATGTGTGTAAGTCATGGTAAGCCCATTATTGGTATCAAGAACCAACATGGACCTACTGACTTCCCTCAATAAGAACTTTGCCACATTGATTTGGTAGAACCACTACCTTTTTAAGCTTGAAATGGATGATTGAACTTTGAGAATAGGTTTTTGGGTGGATGATGGAGGTTGGGATCAGATTATAAACTAATTTTGGGGGATTTCTTGAAAGGGAAATGGCAAAACTCAAGTGAAATGGGTTTTTTTGGTGGAATGTAAGTGGGTTGGAGGTGATTTTGGACTTTTTTTGTGGTTTTTATGAGAGAGAAATGGCTGGGTTTTGTGTATTTTTTTTCAGAAAATGGAGGAACCTCTTCAAATGAGGGGTGTGGGGGGTTTTATAAGGCTTTCAAGGGTAGTTTTGACCTCCTAGGGGTCATTTTAGAGGTTCACTTAGGCCTAGACGCTCCTCCCTTGTAGAATCTGCCAAGATCGCATCATAATCATTACATCCCACTCAAAATTTAAAAATTCTGGAAAAATGCTTCAGTGCCTGAAGGGGCCCTTCAGGCGCCTAAAGGAATGGCTTCTGGTGCATGAAATGGGTTCAGGCGCCTGAAGGGAGGTGCTTCAGGTGCATGGGCAAGGTTCAGGTGTATGAAATGGATTCAACGGCTTCGTTTGGTTTTTTGGTTTGGAAGTGTTTTGGATAAGTTTCAATCATCCTTTCTAAGCTCAAAAAAGTGTTTGAAAGCTCATTTTCATCATCGGGAATGCTACAGATTTTCGTAGGCCCAAATTGGGGTGTCTACAGTTGCCCCTCTTTGAGGAGACTTGACATCATTAATTTGATGCGAGTATCGTCAAAGACCTAGACAGCCCAATCTGCTGCCCAAGAATTTCCAAAGCTACAAAACACAAACATTGAAATCACGTGGTCGTGCTCGATGAGCTGCCTACGTACCCCAATGTAGGGATCAGACCAGCGTAGTTCTTCGGGGCATATGCAAACAAATGCAACGGGTTTTCCTGGCCCGCTAAACAAACAAAATCATGCGAATCGACGAGCCTTCCCTGGTCGTGAAACGCCAAACAATCAAATCACGCGAATCAACGACCCTTCCCGGGTCGTGAAGTGCCAAACAAACGAATTATGCAAATCAACGAGCCTTCCCGGGTCGTGAAATGCCAAACAAACGAATCATGCAAATCAACGAGCCTTCCCGGGTCGTGAAATGCCAAATAATCAAATCATGCGAATCAATGAGCCTTCCCGGGTCGTGAAACGCCAAACAAACGAATCATGCAAATCAACGAGCCTTCCCGGGTCATGAAATGCCAAACAATTAAATCATGTGAATCAACGAGCCTTCCCGGGTCGTGAAACGCCAAACAAACGAATCATGCAAATCAACGAGCCTTCCCGGGTCGTGAAATGCCAAACAAATGCACCAGCTAGGTGGCTAAAACAACTCATACCGTGACATGATTTAAATGAAGCTACCCTCTGAGCAACGGGGAGGCTAAATCTGACGGTGGCTATCCCTTGAGCAACAAGATAGCCAATGATAAGATGATTGTCTACTGAGCAACTAGACAATCGAGGAAATGTGATTGCTTACTGAGCAAAGAGGCAATCAATACGCTACTTGTAAGGGCCCGTGTTTTTAATTATTTTTTTGAAAAGAAAGTTGGAAAAATGTGAGGAATTGATTAAAATGTTTAAGTGATGGATTGTTGGGTGTAGTTAAGTGATTTGGGCCTTAGTGTTATACACAAGTCAATATAGGGACCGGGGGTGTAATTTTTCTAAAGTTAATATATGTGGTGTGTGAGAGAGGAGAGAAAATCACTTCCTCTCCCCTTCCAAAATAGCCAGCCACCTCTCTCTCTCTCTCTAACCCTCCATTGTTCTTCATCTTCTTCCTTAAATTCTCCCACAAACTCCACTAAATCTCAAGCTCCAAGCTTACTCCCTTCACAAAACTTTCATAAAATTTCATGCTCTAAGCGTTCATGGGCTTGTTTCACACCGGTGTTTGAAGAATTTTCCTTGGATCTTGAAGCTAGGGTTTGGGTTTTCTTCTTGGAGGTGTTACAAGCTTTCCTTCACTTGAGGTAGGGAAATTTCTTGCTCTTCTAAGTGTAAATGTAGTGTATGTGTGTGTATAGTCAATTGATTGCTAAATTCCCCATGTCTTGTTGATTTGCTTGAGAGAAAACCATCTTCTTGTTAAATTGGTGTTGTAACTCACCATCCCTTAGCTCCTATGTTGTTCTTCTCTTGATTTGGGTGATAACATATCCCATTGTTGCTTAATTTCATGGTGATGTTCGTGAATTACTTGAAACCCATCTTTTATCAATTTCTTGAATTTGGGGAAAATAACAAATCTTGTAAATTGGTGATGTGTTGTGTTAATTTGTTGTTTGAACCTCTTTGTCATCATAATATGTTCATTTGGAACCAAGGAAATGCCCAAAAGAAGCCCAATTGATCATTTCATTGCTTGAAAATTTTTGGCTCTGCTGCTGTCCTATGGATAGGACTCCACGTCCTATCCATAGGAGCGTGTCTCCTTGCGTTTTGGCCAATCTGATGGCCCTCGTATCCATAGAACTTTTTCTGCTATCCATAGGAGCCTCTGACGCCCTATCCATAGGACTTTTCTCCTATCCATAGGAGCCTGTGTTGTTTCAAAAGGTGGCCAATCTGATCCCAGTCCTATCCATAGGACCTGACCTCCTATCCATAGGACCCCTTTAGTTCATGAAAAAGAGTTTAGACCTTATTTCACTTATCAAGTCTTGTTCATTCGAAGTTATTGGTTGTATAACGCTATTCGGAAGGGTCATGGAGACTACCTTTGACACTCGGGTTGAAATTTCCATATTGGCACGTTCGGTTAATACGAAACTCTATGTTGGCGCGTAACCAATGCATGAAACTAAGGTAAAGGGACACGTGGACACCGTAACGATATTAATGATCACGAAATGAAGTATGAATGTGGTAATGATGACACGGGATCCAAAAGGGTATGCCCGGAGTGACACGGGGCCCTAAAGGGGTATGCCCGGAGTGACACGGGGCCTTTATGGCATGCCCGGAGTGACACGGGGCCTATATGGCATGCCCAGAAAATGATCTAATGCTTGGAAATGAATGAGATGGATATGGATATTGTGTGAAACATATGAGACGTGTTGTGTGTGCGTCAGGCACTAGTTGGGCACGAATGACGGGGGTAAATGAAATCTAAGCGATTATGTGCTTTCTTTCAAGTTCTTTGACTATTCGAACTCCCTTTAAACACTTGTTACATGACTTATGCTATCTTGTCTATCACCCACGTATATTTCATTTCATTTAGAATTGTTAGAAATTTCTCTACTGGGCTAGTGAGCTCAACCTTACAAATTTCAGGTATTTCTCACCAAGGAGCATGACATGGAGTGCTTGGAGTGCATGCATGCATTGTTTTGAAAGCCACTGGAGGAGTTATATTATCATCTTAGAATTTGTACTTTGTTAAGAGGATTTTGTCACTGAATTAAATTTCTTGTTTTTTTGAAATTGGGGGTTGTAATAACTATACATTTTTCTTTTCTCATTTTGGGGTACGGGTACCCATCGACCTTTGTATATTTTGACGTAAACTTTGACTATTCTATTTGGATTTTGACGTGGCACGTGGACTTGTTGACCGTCCACGTGGATTATCTTAATGAATTATCCTTTAAAATTTTGAGGCGTGACAACTTGGTATCGAGAGCATAGGTTTTGAAAACTTAGAGACCGTGGGGAGACTCATAGTCTCGGGGCTTAAACTATTACATATTATTTTCACAAAAAAAAAAAAAAAAAATTATGTTTTCTCATTCATCATGTGTGCTTGTGTGGCATTCATGGAGCATTGATGCATCACATAATGTCATGTTAGTAAGTAATGCGCATAGCGTTGAGTTGAACACATGTGTTAGGGTAACCTTGGAAGATTAGAGGCCTTGACGTCATCATGATATTATTTTGACTTGTGTTGGCAAAAGATGGTTTAACCATGTAAGAAAGTGAATGTGTTTATTAAAATTATGTCTATAGTAGTAAAAATGGGTGAATATCTTCTCCGTTTGCCGTTGTGGTTTAAGAATGACGCGGATGATTGATTTGAAGAGTGACCGGCCAGCACACTTCAAAACAAACTTCTGATGTCACTATGTTACCACATGTGGATGAGTGGAGGTGTGCAAAGAAGTACGTATAGTAGAGCGAGTGTCGATACAAAGGAACATATTGTGTCTTTACTTCGAAAACGTATGGTTCTGTAATTGGTCGATGTGTTTAGTGTTTGACGTGATCGGAAATGAGGACATGTGAATTAGAAACGTGCTTAATAAACTTAGTGTTGTTTCTCCATTTGAAGATGTTAAAATTTTCTTTGGTATCGCTGTGATCAATTGAGAGTTGTCAATAGTTGGAGTCGGTGGGCTTGTTTGCTGTAATTTGTGGAGGTTTGGGGTCCCAGTTAATTGGGTATTTCTTGTTTGTGATTGACTAGATTATTAGAGTCAAATCTTTGATGTGGTGACTGTAGCAGTATCCCTTAAGCTTCTGATTGCAAATTTGTAGGATCTTTTGTAATGCACCGAAATTCGGTATGTGTGTTTATGAATCCATTCGTTTTAGATTGGTTGGGTGAGAACGTTATTTAATACAAGATTATGTATCCATGGTGTGAGGTAAACTTGAATGTTATTCAAATATGAGTCTGAGAAAGGTGTTTCTATTTATTTGTTGGGGTTAAACTTGGTGAACTTGGCATGATGTATCTGCTAACCTTGGTAATTGGGTTTTTCCGTAACTACCTAAGAGTCGTAAATTGTTTCTATTGATGATGGGATATCTACGTGTTCAACACCGTAATAAGAAGTATAGAACTCTTAGTATTAGCAAGAACTATATTTTCTTAAATAAAGGAGAACCGTGTAGAAGTAGTTTTATTGGGAGGCTTGATGGGATTCACTTGTTTGAAAAGGGGGTGTTTTCACCGTTAGGTTTGCGAGATTGGTTTGTCATGTAGTTTATAGCGTGTTAATGATTAGGCTACGAGCAGATGAGTTTATGTATTGTTGAAAGTTTTGGACTAGTGCATTTGCAATATCCTGATGTGTTAGGACGTGAGCATTCGGGTTGCCCTCGATTCATAGAGATGAGTTATTTAATATGTGATTGTGTCTTGTGTATGTGACGGTTAATTAGAAGCGCGAGAAGTTATAGTGAGGTTTTAAGTGTTAGTTCATAATAGCACCATGTAGGTACGAAAATGTTAGAAGTACAAAGGTGTTGACGAACCGACGAGATGAGATTTACTAGATGTTGTGTAGGGGCGATATGGGTCGATACTCACTTAAGTCCTTGGTAGTTTAAAATTCTAAATTTGTAAGTTACGGTGGTTAGTGCATCTACTTGGGAGAAACTAGCTAGAGGAGTGACGTCGATGCTACGACGGGAGGATATTGTCAGAAGTGAGAGTGGTGTACAGAATTAGTTTATCAGTAGTGAAGCAAATTGATGATCTTAAGACGAGGGTGCAAATAATACGTGAATCGATGACGACAACTAGGGACTAGCTAACTAGAGGTCATGGTGGGGATAATGAAGATTAAGGATGTGGTGTTTAATTAAGGTTATGGATGACTATGCGAGGGATTCAGTGTGTCTTTCTAGATGACATGAATGAAATTATTTTTCTTAGCTTTTAAAATCATTGATGTTTATCTTGTGCTCTACTTGAGTTATATAAATTTGATAGGAATGTATTGAGGAAGCTAGCTCGGATACTGTTGATGATTATGGGACGATACTAAAAGGACATGAGGATTTGATTAGTAGCTAATGTTGTATTTGGGTTTTAACAGGTTTGATTGAGACTAAGGAACAAAAGGTAAATTTATTGAATAGTAGGACTAAGGAAAACAAGTGTATATCTATGAGGACTAAGGAGTTAGAGGATAGAAACTGGTGCTTGAGGCCAATAGAGGGAATAGAGGGGATAACGACAGTTGTATGAATTGAAATGGTTTGGTTAGCAGAGTTTGGGTCAGGATTGAGTGCATTTGTTGTTCCACAATTTCGAACTAGGTTGGCGATTATATGAGTTATAGTTTATCCTAAATTGAAGAGGTAATTCTTGAGGGACATGGATTTTAGTTCTAATATGTATAATTCTGCAAATTGTTGATAGTTGGTATTTAGGGCGATAGCTCGAATTTATGTTGGGGAACTTGTGTGCACTTTTGAATAATTTGACGGTGGTAGAATTTGATGGGAGAGAGAAAATTCCGTGAGAAAACCAAGGGAAGGTTGCGAGCTTAATCAGGTTGGAGTTTAATTCTCTAGTGTGAGGCATAAATGAGATTAGAACTATACGAAAATTAGATTGTATGGGTGTCCGGTATACAGTGGTGTGAGACGATAGCTAGAATGGGTGTGTACCCTTCAAGGTTTACTTGTCCTTCCTTTAAGATAATTGTGGGTGATAATATTACTAATCGTTGAAAGTGTGTGTGCAACCTAAGATCATTTTATTGGTGATAATGAGATATGTGACAAAATAAATTTTTGGACTCGAACGAGGCAGGTAGAATTAAATGAGGACGTACTTGTGTAGTTCTTGCTTGAAAGTTGAGCTGGGTCATTTTCGTCTACGTTAATATGGTGTGATGGAGCGTTAAGCGGAAGGTGGTTATGAGCGGTTATATTGGGAATAATGCTGAAAGGTGTATATAAGACTACATGATATGAATAGAGTTGAGATCCGGCTCGTTTAAAATTCGAGAAGCTAGAAGAGTGAATGGGACGCTGAGTAAAATATATATGGGTTTAACTAGGGTGTAAATACGATTTTGGAGGTTAGGTTGGGGTGAAGTCAAAAGCATGGGTTATGAAGATTTTTTTTTTATTTGAAAGTTTTTGTGCCTAGTATCATAGTTATGGGTCATGATTTTTTCTAGTATTAAAGTTTGTTAACTTGTAGCCACTATGGATGGGTTTGTAAGTTCCTTGTAGAGTTTAATCATCGTATGAGCTAAAATAAACCTAAATTCTGATTGAGTTGAGTGTTGAATTTTGGTGAAGAATGTTGTGAGATATAGAGAAATTATTCAGCTTGGGTTGGTTGTGATGATTCATGAGAATTTGGTGAAGGAATCTGAAGTCCCTGTGTGGTAAAACTTAGAAGTGTTTGGTGTTGTTTGTTGAGGAGAAGAGTACATTGAAAATGGTGGGGAATAGAATTAAATGGGATTGCTAAGGATAATTAAATTTTTGGGTAATATTTATTAATATTTGTTGGGATAATGAGGAGTTACACGGATGAAGTCTAGAAGTACTAGTAGCTTATGGATCAAGAGATGTGTTAATGTCATAACCTAGGGGGAGAGCGCCGGAATGTTTGGGTAATTGAAATTTGGGACGATTGGGAAATGATGATATGGTACCATAAGATGACACTTACTAGTAAAATGTGAATGTGTTAAGACTTTGAAATGCAAATAAAGTATGTTTGGTATTGAAACCTTTGGGATGCAAACCTTTACTGTCGATATTTGAGATTGATTTACCATAGTGTTGTTAGAGCTGCTGTAGTTTGAGGAATTTAGATCAAAGTGCATAGGGTTGATTTTCCTGGTTAGTGTTGATGGGAATGGTGGAGAGTTTAGCTTTTATAAATAGATTTCTACACCTGAGAGCTTGAGTTTATGATTGGGTCATGGAATAGTATGTTTTGGGAATTATGGATCGATTAGACTTTTAAATAAAAGACAATAGAGGAGACACAAGGTAGACAACTAATACGCATAGTGAGTCCAAAGGGTCTATGATTAGAAAAAGATTAAACTTTTGAGTTATTATTTTGCACTCGGGGATAGTTTTAATCTAATGTTCTATACCTGGTAATGACCCGAAGTTTAAATTAGAAACCAATATGTATACTGGAAGTGGGCAAGCAGCTATCGCGGGGAAAAAGTCTGTATGGTTAGAACGTTTGTTGTGAAATAGCCTTGGTAGCAAGGAGCTAATATAGAAATGGAGGATGAGATAAAGGAAATGGTGTCCATGTTTATTTTCGGTTTGGTCAATGTGAGTGTGGTGTTAAATTTCGAGTTTTGATATTGAATATATGTTGCGTATCATGATTGAGTGTGTAACTGCTTGGATAGCATCATTGTACGAAATTTTTCGGACAAAATTTTTCTAAGGAGGGTAGAATGTAAGGACCCGTGTTTTTAATTATTTTTTTGAAAAGAAAGTTGGAAAAATGTGAGGAATTGATTAAAATGTTTAAGTGATGGATTGTTGGGTGTAATTAATTGATTTGGGCCTTAGTGTTATACACAAGTCAATATAGGGACCGGGGGTGTAATTTTTCTAAAGTTAATATATGTGGTGTGTGAGAGAGGAGAGAAAATCACTTCCTCTCCCCTTCCAAAATAGCCAACCACCTCTCTCTCTCTCTAACCCTCCATTGTTCTTCATCTTCTTCCTTAAATTCTCCCACAAACTCCACTAAATCTCAAGCTCCAAGCTTACTCCCTTCACAAAACTTTCATAAAATTTCATGCTCTAAGCGTTCATGGGCTTGTTTCACACCGGCGTTTGAAGAATTTTCCTTGGATCTTGAAGCTAGGGTTTGGGTTTTCTTCTTGGAGGTGTTACAAGCTTTCCTTCACTTGAGGTAGGGAAATTTCTTGCTCTTCTAAGTGTAAATGTAGTGTATGTGTGTGTATAGTCAATTGATTGCTAAATTCCCCATGTCTTGTTGATTTGCTTGAGAGAAAACCATCTTCTTGTTAAATTGGTGTTGTAACTCACCATCCCTTAGCTCCTATGTTGTTCTTCTCTTGATTTGGGTGATAACATATCCCATTGTTGCTTAATTTCATGGTGATGTTTGTAATTACTTGAAACCCATCTTTTATCAATTTCTTGAATTTGGGGAAAATAACAAATCTTGTAAATTGGTGATGTGTTGTGTTAATTTGTTGTTTGAACCTCTTTGTCATCATAATATGTTCATTTGGAACCAAGGAAATACCCAAAAGAAGCCCAATTGATCAT
>JADGMU010000755.1:0-15859 GCA_016920895.1 Vaccinium myrtillus | reverse complement strand
AATAATTTTAGAACACTTTGTAGGTGAGGTGAAAATCTCACTCTTTTGCAGGGTTCAAAATCAAGCCACGAGTGAGCTAGAAAAGAATGATTAGTGTTTAGAATAATGGAATGAAAGATGGATTTTGTGGGGGTGAAGGAGAAGGCAAACAATAGGGAAGAGATTTAGGCAGTATCTCTTGGGGTGCTCTCACTCTTGGACTTTCTCTTTCTAAGGAGGAGATGTCTCTTCAGTATTATGAGAGAAGTGTCTTATATTTATAGCCAACTTGGGCCAACAAATACTTGACACATGTCCCTTCCTATTGCAAGGCCACAAGGGTAGCAGTCCGCGACACTCTCGTGCAGCGTCCCTACCTCGCGGCAATCCCATCTCCTCAATCCACCGAGCCACTAAATCCCCTTCATTCCCGTGCACGGACTAGGTCACGACTTAATGAGTCATGCCCGGATAGTAGACCGAGCCTCAAAGGACCCCTCAAGTCCCGCCTCGCGACTTGAGCGACGCGATGCCTCGGGTTATAATAATATTACTGATTAATCGCGATAATTACCCGTATAGTCTACGGGTTGCGCCAGTCCATTAAGCTGTTCCGGACCCTTATAAAAGAGGCCCATAGCCAAGATCCACACGTTTTGTGGGTCAGCAAGATGATGCAAGTATTCCTCTTATAGTGCTGACGTGTAGCGTACTTATTCGTACATCACGTGATATGTGTATTGCAAGACTTTCTTGCCACGCGTCACCTCCGGATAGGTCAGTCAACTGTTGACTCTGGTCAACTTTCCTTTAGACAAAGACCTTACCTACATATGCCCCTCGCGCGTGCGTGGAGCTTGTTTTCGCGCGCGTGCGAAAGTTTAAGACAGGTTTTTGTCGGCAATTCTTTTCCCAATCACCTGGGTGCTACGCCACCTGAATATATAAGACAGGTTCATGACCCGAATATGCTTTAAAGAGATGACCAAGCTTACTGTGCCCCTGTTTGGGCGCTATGCTTTTTCTCGTGCTGGGCGGCTATCGCGCGGGCGAATAATTATACTTTCACATTCTCCCTTTTGTAAGGTGCTGCCCCGCGTGGCCTACGTGCATTGTACACGACCTCAAACACTTAATCGTGTGAATAAATAATCATGATGATCAACGCTAACATTGCGTTACACACTTGTTTTGTGCATATATCTTTTAATTTTGCCTTAATAGCACAAGGGCCTCACCTTATTGGTGGACTCAAAATTGCCTTATTGGCACGCGCGTCTCACCATTTTAGGTGGACAACGCGAAGGTCGCAACCCATTTTTCCCACTTTAAATAGCGAGCTTTAAATCCCTTTGTCGTTTTCGGGCTTTTCGGAGATTCTCAGCCCGCGACATATTTAGGGTCTTTCCAACTTTAAAGTCGGTTATTCCAAAGAAGTTTTCTTCGGTTCCCAATCATTTGTGGGTAATGGCCGTCGCGAGGTCTTTATTCCAAAGGAAGAAACTTCCTTGGTCCCTATTTAATTCGCAACATTTAAAGGCCTCAAGCGTAAGTGAGTACTTTGTCTTGTACTTTTTTCACTTCGCGAAGGGTGGAATTTCCCCCTGTGCTGACAACATTTCGTGCCGCGAGGTCATCACTGTGGATGCCTGATTTGTTCTACCATTTTCCTTTATCATATTCTCGGATGCTCCAATGAATATCTTTTGAAACATCATTTATAGAACACATTTCCGAGATAAAAAGGGGTAGTGATTCCAAAGAATTTACTTTGGTTCCCAATCATTTGTGGGGATTTGGCCGTCGCGAGGTCTTCATTCCAAAGGAAGAAACTTCCTTGGTCCCTATTCGCAACATTTAAAGGCCTTAAGCGTAAGTGAGTACTTCGTCTTGTACTTTTTTCACTTCGCGAAGGGTGGAATTTCCCCCTGTGCTGACAACATTTCGTGCCGCAAGGTCATCACTGTGGATGCCTGATTCATTCTACCATTTTCCTTTGCCATTTTCCCAGTATGTTCCAATGAATATCTTTTAAAAAGAAAACATCATTTATAGAACATATTTCCGAGATGGAAGGGGTAGTATTTTCATTTATTCTACCATTTTCCTTTGCCATTTTCCCCCAATGAACATATTTCCGAGATGGAAGGGGTAGTAATTTCATTTATTCTACCATTTTCCTTTGCCATTTTCCCAGTATGTTCTAATGAACATATTTCCGAGATGGAAGGGGTAGTAATTTCATTTATTCTACCATTTTCCTTTGCCATTTTCCCAGTATGTTCTAATGAACATATTTCCGAGATGGAAGGGGTAGTAATTTCATTTATTCTACCATTTTCCTTTGCCATTTTCCCAGTATGTTCTAATGAACATATTTCCGAGATGGAAGGGGTAGTATTTTCATTTATTCTACCATTTTCCTTTGCCATTTTCCCAAGATGTTCCAATGAACATATTTCCGAGATGGAAGGGTAGTATTTTCATTTATTCTACCATTTTCCTTTGCCATTTTCCCAGTATGTTCCAATGAACATATTTCCGAGATGGAAGGGGTAGTATTTTCATTTATTCTACCATTTTCCTTTGCCATTTTCCCAGTATGTTCCAATGAACATATTTCCGAGATGGAAGGGGTAGTATTTTCATTTATTCTACCATTTTCCTTTGCCATTTTCCCATGTTCCAATGAACATATTTCCGAGATGGAAGGGGGTAGTATTCTCATTCATAATTTCAACCATATAATTTCTTCCAAAGGGGTATTGCATGAGTGTAAACAATCTGATCTTCTTACTTCAAAGAACATGTGGAACTTTGCAAACATCCCCACTGTAGTGGATGCATATAGGTGTTAGAAGTGGGCCAAAAATAATCAATATCATGCCCCTTTCACCGTCCATATCCCTTAGGGAGAGAAATGTATGTAGCAGCCACTTGTACAAAGTAAAAATAAAATAAAGGCAGGCATTGTACTACAATACTAGCTGTTGCTTGTAGTTGTGAAGAAAACATACAAACTCTTCTTCATCAAGAACACACGTGTAAGATGGAAGAGGTTAAACATATGGCACATCTTCATAATAGTCCAATAGCATCATTTAGAGGTTAATATTGGGGGTTCCTTTGCAAATAAGGTTAATCCAAAACCCAGAAAGAGACACACCAGTAGCAACATGCCAAAAATGTCTTCTTTTTTTTTTTTAACATGCTAAAAATGTTTAGCAAAGATGTTTAGTAAGGGCTAAAAATGTTTTAGCACTAGCCCAGAAGGCCCCTCTTTGCTCATGCCCAAGCTTGTTTAGCAAAAGGCTAAAAAAGGAATTGCTCTTCAAACAAATTAATGTAAATTTCAATAAGCCTCTTATGAAAATACGTGTGACTTGAAGATATTCGCCACCGTAGCGGATGAATGAAATCAATGAAGTTGGGCCAAAGCCAACGTGTTCAAAGTGTATCTCAACACCAATTTTGATTATGATTTGAGATAGCGACGGTCGCAACCCATTTTTACCCATCAAGGTCATGTAATTGCCATGACTTAGGAATAAATTTCTAAACATAAAACATGGCTTTCTGATTTCGAAGTGTACCCCGTGATAGTCTTCCCTCGCGATGATTCTCGCGACTGGCTGGCCTTCAAATAATTATATTTGGGAAGACAATTGAAATTTCATCAATAAGCATTTAAATATCACAGACCTTATACGGCGATTCCATGGTATATATGGTCTCTTGAGCTTATCTCGCGTGGGCCCTCATCACTTTGTTTTGGGTGAGTTATTGAGACTGAGTTGACTCGGTTGAGTTGATTCGCGGTGGTGGTTCTTGCTAATCCGTCTCACCAATCCCGTGGCACATGCATAGACCACACATATTGTCATTAGAATAAAATCCAAAGGATTGAGCAATATCAATTACATGGAAATAATTAATGATTCAGAGATTCTTCTTTTCTCTCTTTTTTTTTTGTTTATTTATTTATTTATTTATTTTTTTTTTTTATATAAAGGAAGAAATTCAGTTGACGATTGCAACTTAAATGAAGAATCATCACAGGTTGCAAACTAGCTTGTAGGTAGAAAGTGAATCTGACCTTTTAAAGCTTAATCTCTGAAGCAAAAAGGATCTGACCTTGAAAAATGAGCAAGTCTGCACTCTCTTTTCAGCCCCGAGCTTTATTCTTGCGGAAGCCCTCTCAATATGAAGCAATGGCCGTGTCTTCTTGGATCAGAAAACGCGTCAAACACCTGGCGTGCATTGCCTTTGGACCAATCTCTCTAACTGGTTTGGCAGTGAGACAAGGTCCCTCACAAATCAGAGTCTGAGTTGACTCAACCCAAGTGATTCCCGCGACTCGGTTTGAATCTCCAAGCATCTTGCAGTTCTCGCAATGGCCTTTTATTATTTGGCCCATGATATATATAAAAAGTGGTTCGAAATATTGCTCGCGGCATAATCACCGCAACGATAAATCCATGAGTGTTGTAACTCTAGCTATGGATTCCCATGAATATAGTACCGTAAATGGTGTTAAGACGGTGATTCCCACAACTGCCACCACATCTGGCTTGGCGTCGTCTTTGCCTCGCTGCCATGTGTGATTCAACAAATTCGCCGTTACCACGACAAGTAATGACCCGCGATAAACTCCTTGCGGCTTGGTATTAACTCGCGATCGGATTGCTTGCGGCATATTCGCCAAAGATCAATTCCGACAGCTGAGTCTGATTCTCGCTGCTCTTCCACGATGGGTCTCGCGACCCACTGCATACTCGCCTCCGCGATGGCTCTCGCGACATATACATTTTTTTGAGTTGACTCAAATGATATTTTAATGCCCGCGCCACAGACATGTACTTCGCGCGAGGAGAGTACTTACTAGGAACTGAGGTTAAATTTGTTGTGCTTTTCTTGACCACAAAAATCTTTTGGAAAGGATGGGCGTGGCAAGTGGAGAAATAGACACACACTTCTCGATCAAAGGTGTACGTGTAGGATGGCTAAATATTACATGTGGGCCATATTTTATTACCCAACAGAATTGTTCCAGCAAATAATAGGAATTTTTTTTTTTTTTTAAATAAGCCAAACACATCAGCCATTAACACTTCTCCATCAATTCTATCACCATTTTTCTTTCTGCCACCATTTTTCATGACAACCCAAAAGTATTATTTTCGAAAATAATCTTGGGGTTTCTTGCAAGAAGACGATTAACCCAAGATATTGGTCAATACTCATGGAGAGAATACTAAAACCAAAATAGGCATGAGAGAATTTCTGATGAAAGGATAATTAAACAGATCTGACCTCTTAAGTGTTGATGTATGATTTTTCTGCAAGTGCTTTTGGAAGAAAATATCGGCAAAAGCTTCTTTAGCCCCAAGATCTGTAGCCATTGTATTACTCGAGGCATCTTGCCACCTAGATTTTTGTTGTTGACAGAGTCTTCACAAAAATCTATAAACAAGGGTCATCTTCCATCTCGCGGTTATCTTTTTTGATTGTTGAATACCGCATCACCGCTCGCGGCTAAGTGACTCGCGTCGCGATGGCTCTTGCATCGTGTTTGTCTTCATGTAACTCCGCCGAAGTACGAACGATGGTTTATCGGAGAAACCTCGCTTCTTGAGAGTGCGTCAAAGTTGGTGAAGCCCTTGGCCACTTTTTGCAAACAAAGATGGGCTCGCGATGGTCCGCCGTTGCAAATTTCATGACCAAATGATAGCCAAGACAAACATGGGTTAAAGATGGTTCCGCGAGCATCGTCGAACTCGCGGTAAAGGCAAGCCAGTCGCGAACTCGGTTCCGCGGTGGCTCCCACGAGAAACTAATCTCTCGCGACACACTCCCGCTGCATACTCTCCTCCGCGATGGCTCTCGCGACACACCTTTTTTTTTTTTTTTTTTTTTTTTTTTTCTTTCTCGCTGAGTTGACTCGCCATATATCTCTCGCGGTAAATTTGGACCCGCGATGGTTCTAGCTTCATACTTGATCTGCCGCAGCGATACCGGCTGTACGGACTTACTCTCGCTGCTTCTCCCCGCCGCGAGTGCGTCAACAGTAAACAGAGTTCTTTTCTTGCAGAGATACTCTCATAAGGCAGAAATATTTCCCGTGTAAATGGTCCCGCGAGTGCCGTCAAACCAGCGATGTGTTGTGGAGGAGATGATCCCGCCAATGCAAATCGATCCCGTCAAAATCATGACAAATATATGGATCATAAATTGTAATTAGCAAACGATCCAAAAGATGGAGCAGTAAGAGAGAGACATGTTTGTAGGGAAACCCAAAATTTTTTTTTTTTTTTTTTGAAAGAGAAAATGGGTC
This sequence comes from Vaccinium myrtillus, assembly GCA_016920895.1. NCBI lineage: Eukaryota > Viridiplantae > Streptophyta > Magnoliopsida > Ericales > Ericaceae > Vaccinium > Vaccinium myrtillus. Next base: position 9,546 of record JADGMU010000755.1, on the reverse strand, counting down.
CATAATTATTTATTTATTTATAGAAGTAGACTCGATCTCGCAGGCTGAGGATTAAGCTGATTTTCTGAGATTATATAATTCTCATCACAGAAACATGTTTCCAAAAAGTAGTAGAGCACAAGTTATGTGGAGAAAGACTACTCCCTGAGAATTTTCTCTTTTTTTTTTTTTAGAAGAACGAGTAAACCAAAAAAATGTCTTAGAAAAGGAATAGATCTGACCTTTTGGGTTCAAAAGATGATCTCTGTGGTGTAATACAATTCACCAGCTTCAAAGAGAAAAAAAACTGACAGATTCTCTCGTGTAGCATCCTTGGTAGTGGTAGCGTGTACCACTGTCTTGCCCCCTAGATTTTTGTCGTTGACAGATGTCTCACAAAAATCTATGGACAAAGGCCACTTTCCATCTTCAAACTAATAAGCCCACCATTCGCCTATGTAGATCAAGCGCCGTGACCGAAGAAATGTTGTTGCTCTTGGCTTGATATTCCATTTTTACCAGTGAATCTGAAATCTAAACAACCAACCAATCCACCTCCCCAGCGGAGTCGCCTATGTAGGTGAGGTGAAAATCTCACTCTTTTGCAGGGTTCAAAATCAAAGCCCTGAATTTGTGAGCTAGAGAGGTAAAGAATGATTAGTGTTTAGAATAATGGAATGAAAGATGGATTTTGTGGGGGTGAAGGAGAAGGCAAACAATAGGGAAGAGATTTAGGCAGTATCTCTTGGGGTGCTCTCACTCTTGGACTTTCTCTTTCTAAGGAGGAGATGTCTCTTCAGTATTATGAGAGAAGTGTCTTATATTTATAGCCAACTTGGGCCAACAAATACTTGACACATGTCCCTTCCCTATTGTTTGCCTTCTCCTTCACCCCCACAAAATCCATCTTTCATTCCATTATTCTAAACACTAATCATTCTTTACCTCTCTAGCTCACAAATTCAGGGCTTTGATTTTGAACCCTGCAAAAGAGTGAGATTTTCACCTCACCTACACACTTGTATCATTTTTTATAACAATTACTCCCTTCGCCCCTGACGACAATCCATTACCAAAAAAAACCTTCAATTCTCGGATGAAAAAATAAAACACTTTCGTGCATGATTTCTTACATTTCTTGACACAAAATTATATACTAACTAATTAAGGTTTTTATCCAAAAATTACACGGAATCTTGGGTCCGTCCCTGACTACCACCATTGTCTTACAAATAGGTTTACAAAGAGATGCAAAAATCTCACAAACAACCTAAGGTAGTTGAACTCAGCTAAGTAGTTGAACCAAAACCCTCCAAGTCTGCTGCTATAGAGAGCCTCAAAACAGCCCCCAACTGAATATAGAAGAAATGGGCTGCACTTAGAGCTTCTCCTTTGTCACCTAGCACACACACACAGATTGATGATACGAACCCACGTTATTCAAGGCCCCAACAAACAAGTACAAAAAATTAATTTTTTGGGGTCTATTCAGAAACTAGCCCAAAAAGTTAATTTTTTTGAGGTCAGAACAAATTAGGCCTCCACAAAATTAAATAAGGAGGGACCCAACACAAAATGAATGGTCCGTCTGTCACCAGTAAATCCTCATAGATGAAATAAAATTTATAAAAAAAAAAAAAAAAAAACATGTCGCTTCTTCTTTCTTTTTCTTTTTTTTTCCTCCTCTTTTTTTATATTTTTATTTTTAAAAAGGGGTGCATTAAGATGATTTAGTGTTTACAATCCTAAGGTACACAATTTGAGACCCCAAAATTCCTCTTCCATTAACGAAATTTTATTAATATCCGAAATAAAATAAGAGTATGTAAGATTTGTCAAAAAAAAACCAAAAAGCTTCTTGGGCTTTTTGAATACCCCAGAATCGGCATATTGACCTTTTTTTTTTTTTGGAAAATAATTCCAAAATGTTCATTAGCCATAAAATAGAGTAAAGAAAAGACAAATGCAGAGGTGGTTATAGATGGGGATCAGGATACTCATTGGTCCATGTGTTAGGCTTCGTTCTTCAACAGATTTTTGTTTCAAAAAATCTCACATTTTATGACACTCCAATCTCAACACATAAAATGTAAAAGTGATTTTATGAGATTTTCATAAAATCCTCCTAAAATCTATAAGAAAACCACTACATTTTATCAGTTGGAAAAACAACTTCATTTTATCACCCCTTCATAAAATGTTCATTTTATGAGATTTTTATAAAATGTACCTAAAATCTATTGGAGAACAAGGCCTTAGATTGGAGGAGAGTCAGGAGATAGTCCACATCTAGATTATCTATTGGTAAATTCAATGGTTTGAATTTGCTCATAAACTCTTACGGTGAAGAGTTACCATTGCCTATACCATGCAAAACATGGACCAGAGAATATCCATTTCCTATAGATGAAAGTCATATCAGATTCAGAAGTAGTTGTAGTGTTTTCACCTTGATAGTATAAATTCAGTCAAAATAAAGCAAAGTTGATCTTCATATTATACTTCCTCCGTTCCAAATTGGTGGCCACTTTTGGGAATTTTAACTTTTTAAGTAGACATACAATAATTGTATTCAATAAATGCATTCACATTAAACAGATTCATTAATTTTAAAAAATGCCCAAATATTTTCAACTTTTGAATGAAATGATGATTGTTGGTAAAAGGTTAGTTTGGAAAGATTGAATAAATTTTGTTTTAACTTTTCAAAGGGGACTAACAATTTGGAACACCCTAAATAGTGTAAGGGGCAAGTAATTTGAAACGGAGAAAGTAGCTAAAAATGTATAAGCAGGATGCAGATTGATTTGTATCCTCATAGCTCTCTACTATAACAACATTTTAGTAGAACTTGAATTCTATTGAAAACACTTGGCTGGGATGCGGCACTACACCTCTTGGTGCCCAACCTCACTATATATATAGAGAAAATAATTTGTGTGTTGAGAGGGTAGGGGTGATGTGGGGCCGATTGCCGAGCATGCATCTCGGGAGTCCAAAAGTGTTTTGATAACCTAGATTTCTCCCAATGCTTCTGCTCGCTCGGCACCACGTCACTTATGCCCTCTCGACACCCAATTTGTTCTCCACTACTGGAACCCCATCCCAGCCGTAAAGTCTAACTTAACAAATTTGTAAAGTCTTAACAAATTCAATTGTGCTACTTCGTCTTCTGCCGAATTTGTTAAGTTAGACTTTACTAATTACATGTTAATTTGCACTTCATAAACTGAATTGCCATTGGCAGATGTTTCACATTTGTACTTTTGCTGCAGGCAACTGTCAATGGAAAAGAAATGAAATTGGACAACATGGATATGACACGACATGGAATGCGAGTACATTTTTCTTTGTTAATGGGAAAAGGGAACATTCGGGATAAGTATAATTGTATATATTCGTGTTCTTTTAATGCCTACGTATTACCATGATCTAGTTTTACTTATTATATTACATGCTTTATTTTTATTTATATATATTTTTTATAGAATTTTACTTGGATGGAATTCTTACACTGTATACATTATTTCTTTTCCAATGTAAGATAGTGATAGGCAACGATACATACACTTCTGACTCATAGAAACACATGTGGAACGCCGATTTCAGTGTACACCCATGTAAGGGTGTGAACAAAGTGTATGAAAATAGTGATATGCCAAGTTCTCAATTTTGACCATCTGTGAGTGTTGACACGTATTGATTTCTTAGTCATAGATACTTGAGAAGTTCAAACCAGTGTCGGCACGAATTAAGATTTATGTTTATTCTAATATAGAAATGGAGAACGCCGATCAGTGTGAAAATTTTTTTGAAGTCCCGTCACAAAAGTAATTTCCAGTATTACTCTTACAAAAAATATATTTCAAAACTGTTTTCACTATAACATTAATTAACCATTAGGACAAAATAGTAAAATCACTCGAACTTAACCACCCACCCAAAATAAACTACCCACATCCCCTCTCCGTCTCCACAAATTTACACTTGTACACACAGAGTGTGTGTGCCTCGGCCTCTAGTTAGTTATGGATGCAAAAAAAAGAAAAAAAAAGTAGGAAGTGTCGGTCACAGAGGACAGAGGTGTCACCTTCTGTGAAATATCTGTGCTTCATAGATAGAAACTTAGAGAGAGAGAGAGAGAGTAGATGGTAAAATTCAATGCATTTCATAAACTCAAGAAAGTAACAAGGTGTGATACAACATGATAACTCCATCATTCTCTACATTTACAAACAAATGTAGAAAATGGCTACTAGCCAACAATTAAGAAACAACTGAGAAAAAGCAGGCACTCTAAATCTTTTATTGCATAACTAAACAAACAAAGCAATCTAATGAGTTCGTCATATATATCTATGCTCAGCAAATCAGAAACGACTAACGACGGCCGCCGCCGCCACCTCCTCCTCCTGGGCCACCACCGCCTCCTCCTGGGCCGCCACGTCCACCGAAACAATCTCGCAGCAACCAGCAACAGCATATGCAATTCAAGCTGCATTTCCAAATCAATAAACAACCATAATCAGATGAAGAAAAGAAAAAAAAAGAAACTGCATTATCCATAAAAATTATCAAATTTGAAACTCCAATCCCATACCCATGCCGTGCAACTATAAACATTTTTAGCAATCAATTGGAGAGAAGAGAATGACACTTACCAAGAACCTATCATGTGGCATATGCCACCAAAACATCTACCTGGGCCACCAAAGCCTCCGCCGCCACCCCCAGGCCCACCAAAGCCGCCACCACCTCCACCAGGCCCACCAAAGCCGCCACCACCCCCACCAGGCCCACCACCACCCCCGCCAGGCCCACCAAAGCCGCCACCTCCACCATGCCCACCAAAGCCACCACCACCACCAGCCCCACCAAAACCACCACCACCACCACCACCCCCACCACCACGACCACCACCCCCACCCCCAGGTCCTCCTGGCCCCATCTTGATCAGCTCTCTACCACTAAGGCAATGCCTGGACTTGCAAGGCTTATTCTGCCACCACCACCTGAGAAATTTTCCAAGTCTTGAGTTCTAAGCAAATCTATAGGGAAATGGGTAAGTGTTGATCTTGCTGTATAGTGTATCAATAAGCGTGTGAATTGGGAGCTTGGTTGCTTAAACAAGGAGAACATGAGGAACCTATATACTGGAGTTTCCTTAGCCCTTGAGGTCAAGTATCTTCGCTTTTGCCTCTACCAATGTGACAGCTTCGAAGTTCAAACCAACAATTCAGAGAAAAAGCAACAACTCTTCTCCCAAACCAAACATTCAAAGGCCAGTTTTATATCTTATCCTATCGGAACTCGGCAGCTTCTGTCGGCCCAACAGTGCACGTATCCTTGTGACTCATTGGATACGTGGATGAATATAAAAAATAACTAATTGCTTCTTCTCCTCCTCTTTCTGGCATTTGCCGCGTTCATTGCCGATGCTTTATCAACAACAGAAAGAGAAATATTTAACTTATATAAAGTGAATAAACAACTGCATAGTATTCTACCAGATGATCGGGTCAACTTGCGCGCGCCTCGATGCATAATATTTTGTTGGAGAACTGTAATTCAAGAAAAAAAGCATATCAGAAGGGTTCGAGCATTTCAACCGAATCAACACAGAAGCTCTAGATGAGACAGCAAAGCAGATACACCAGTAGCTCCTCATAACCAATCTTGAAAAACATCTCTGACAATATACTGCCATTGGATCGGATCATCTTTTAATCAATGAACCATAAGCCCTTTGAGTGAACCAGCATTCCCTTTTGAATGTTATCTGGCTTTCATGCCACACATTTATACATTGTCGTTACTAACGGGAGCTTAGAGCTCCTTGGGCATGAAAGTTCGGGATTGTCTGCATTGGGGAACCTTCCTAATCTCGAACCTAGTCCTTTACTCGATCAGAGCATATGGAACAGGTTCTGGACCCCAACCTGGAGGCTGATTCTCTCCCAAACCGCTCACCAGGAAGGTTGGGTCATCAGGAAGTGAATTTGGAAGAATCAAATACGGCTGCATTACATGAACCAACAAAATAAAAAACAAGAAGGTAAATACTGTAGGTATTTGGGAAAATATAGCAATTGAAATCCATAGAATGCATCCGATACTCCATGGAAATGTACAATGTTTTGAATAATGCACTTCAACTGTGGAAGAAACATTGAGCATTTATCCTCTGTCCTAAACAGTGCATTATTAGTTATCCCTTCCATTTGTGGTCCAAAGGTGTAATTATTTATTGGTTATGGGGCACCGCCATGGCACCACGTGCCCCAACACTCCACCACACGGAATCAAAACCACTTTTTCATGTTGTTCGTGTTCCGATGAGGCATTTAAAGATATCCAATTGAGTTGATTTTTGACATACTTGTAGTACTCGACGAGGTTTACGCGGTGAACGTCTCTGATCGTCGAAAAAATGCCGGCGCGGCCACGCCATGGGGCTGCACAGCACCCCCCAGGTTCCGTGCCACGTGCAGATTATTAGTACAAAGAGAATTACAACCGTGTCAGTCACCGCATAGCACGCACCCCGGATCTGGGTGTGTGAGAAGAGGCGTCTCATTAGAGAGAGAGAGAGAGAGTAGATGGGAATTATTCAAAAAAATTCAATGCATTTCATTAACTTAAGAGAGAAGTAACAACATGATAACTCCATCATTCTCTCCATTTTACAAACAAATGTAGAAATTGCCTAGTACACAACAACTAAGAGGCAACTGAGAAAAGCAGGAACTCTAATCTTTTATTAATGCAGAAGTAAACCAACAAAGCAATCTCATGAATTCGTCAAATCTATGCTCAGCAAATCAGAAACCAGGGCCGCCGCCGCCACCGCCTCCTCCTGGAGGGCCACCACCGGGTCCCCCGAAACATTCTCGGAACAACCAGCAACAGCATATGCAATTCAAGCTGCATTTCCAAATCAATAAACAACATAATCAGATGAAGAAAAAAAAAGAAAAAAGAAACTGCATTATCGAAATTTTTTATCAAATTTGAAACTCCAATCCAATACCCATGTCATGCAACTATGTACATTTTCAGCAATCAATTGGAGAAAGAGAATGACGCTTACCAAGAACCTATCACGTTGCATAAGCCACCAAATAATCCACCTGGGCCTCCTTGCCCACCAAAACCTGGCCCCCCACCAGGCCCACCCCAGCCGCCACCACCACCACCACCACCACCACCACCCCCAGGTCCTCCTGGCCCCATCTTCAGCTCTCTACCACTAAGGCAATGCCTGGACTTGCAAGGCTTATTTGGCAAATGTCTCTTGAGTTCTAGGCAAATCTGTAGGGAAATGGGTAGTGTTGATCTTGCTGTATAGTGTATTCAATAAGCGTGTGATTGGGAGCTTGGTTGCTTATACAAGGAGAACATGAGGAACTTATATACTACTGTAGCAGCTTACTTAGCCCTTGAGGTTAAGTATCACCTCTTTTGCCTCTACCAAAGTGACAGCTTCAGAGTTCAAACCAACCAGTCAGAGAAAGCAACAAAGTCTTCTCCCAAACCAAACATTCAAAGGCCAGTTTTATAGCATAAATTGTGGCCATAGTTATCTTATCCAGTTATCCTATGGGAACTCGCAGTTTCTGTCTGGCCAACAATGTTCGTATCCTTGTGACTCATTGGGTACGTGGATGAATATCTAATTCGAAACATCTAATTGCTTCTTCTCCTTCTCTTTCTGACATTTGCCATGTTCATTGGCCATGCTTTATCAACAACCGAAAGAGAAATATTTTACCTATATAAAGTGAATAAACAACTGCACAGTATTCTGTTGAAGAACTGTTATTCAAGAAAAAGGCAGCTCAGAAGGGTTCTAGCATTTCAACCTAATCAACACAGAAGCTCTAGATATAGAAAAAACCAAATAATAATTAGTGGTTGGCTAACTCCAGCTAAGATAATATAATGCCATTGGATCGGATCATCTTTCACTCGATGAAGCATAAGCCCTTTGTGCGTAACAGCATTCCCTTTAGTATGGTATCTGGCTTTCATGCCACTTACATTGATACATTGTCGTTACTAACGGGAGTATAGAGCTCCTTGGGCACCATATGCTCGTGGAAGTTCGGGATTGTCTGCATTGGGGAACCTTCCTAATCTCAAACCTAGTCCTTTACTCGATCAGAGCATGGAACAGGCACTGGACCCAACCTGGAGGCGGGCTCTCTCCCAAACCGCTCACCAAGACGGTTGGGTCATCAGGAAGTGAATTTGGAAGAATCAAATACGGCTGCATTACATGAACCAACAAAACAAAAAACAAGAAGGTAAATACTGTAGGTATTTGGGAAAATATAGCAATTGAAATCCATAGAAAGCATCCGATACTCCATGGCAATGTACAATGTTTTGAATCATGCCAACGATAGGGAAGACCCAAACAAAGATGTGAAGAATTTCACGCGACACACAAACATGCCAAAATATAGTCCACGGTAAGAACAAATACATAATGAGTTAGTGTCCGCTTAAGGCAATATGAAACATTGTCAACGAGCCAACATACACTACCTTATGGAGGACTTTTTCAAATTACATGGGAATGCAACAAGCCTGATAAACCATTACTCATCTTACCTACTAAGGTGGCTGGCTCAATTCCAACGACAGTTCCCAGTGCTGTCTTACCCAAGTCAGGAAGATAAACCAACTAAGTCTATGGATTCTATGGTCCAAGATTCATTGGACTATCCGATTCAGATTGAAAACCCAACCCAAACTCATAGGGAGTTGGACCTCCAACTAATTCCATTAGGTGGGGCGGCTCTAATTGAAGTGGACTCTGATATTTCTTCCACTCCTTCAGAGGACCTCAACAAAAATCACAATGATAAAGGGATTATTTGTTCTCAGATTGATGCTAGAATTCCCCAAATTCAGGCATTGATTTATTGGTAGATCTCAACCTAAGTGCATGCAGAAAGAAAAGACGAAAACTCATTAGAGAGATTATTTCTCAAGAAGTGGAAAATCAAAACCAAGCTCTGAACCTAAGCAACAGATTCCAAGCATTGCAACACTCTGAAGGAACAGTCAGCATCTCTGATTCTGGGAGCAGCTCAGATGAATCTGCAGAAGTAGAAGCAACCATCACCACTGGGAGAAATCTTGAGGTAAATCTCCTTTCACAGGATGAGATAATTTTAAAGCAAATGATTGAGGCTGAATTTAACACTTACAATCAAATGACTGAAAGATGGAGAAAGCTTTGTTGATAAGCACAAGAGGTGTTTAGGTGACATCTAATAATCCATAAATTGATCCTGATGGAGATCATATCTTGGAACATTAGAGGGCTTGGCAGCAGAATTAAAAAGAGATTTCTCTCCAAACTTATTAAGCAAAGGAAACCATATAATCTTTGTCCAAGAAACTAAACTAGAATAAGTTGAGGACATTGATTTTCATAGATTCTGGAGGTTCAAGGAGCTTTCTCTAAATCTGAAGGAGCATTTGGAGGATTAATCACAATGTGGAACAAGGAATTTTTTATAGCTGAAACATTTACAATCTGCAAGCACTAAAGGA
>JADGMU010000749.1:0-14112 GCA_016920895.1 Vaccinium myrtillus | reverse complement strand
TTCAACATCAACTGACTATTGTGGGCCCAAGCCCTAATTACCCGGGAAAAACCCCAATTTCAGATTGCACACAGTGAGCCTCTTTTGTGGGCCCTTTTGTTACACCATGTGGGACTTTTTTTTTATTGGCTGATATGTTTAGAGCCACAGGGTAACACTTTTAATTTACAGCTTTATGCTTATTATACTCACCCCGGCGGGTTGTGTCAGGATTGATCACGCAATTTTTCTTTTCTTTCTTTTCTTTTATTTAGTCCTTCCCTGTATTATCCCTGAGATATCAGCATTCGCTTAACCCCTTTTAATTTCAAGCTAAATTACCCAAAAAAAAAAAAAAAGTTCAATGCTAAACAATTAGAAGGACAGATTCAATCAATTCCCCACTTCTTTAACAACCACTGGGTTTGAGGTCCTTGAGGAAGGTTTCCTAAGGACAACAACTTGCATCTTACCATTGAACGAATTTTGCTGACCATGCCAGGCACAAGATACATTCTGGAATTTGCGAACATTTCTTTCAAGCCAAATTTGATAGACTGTAACAGTGAATACAAGCTTGGTGATCAGATTTTTAAGTGATTTACCTCTGAGATTGGATATCTGATTGATCCAATTGATCCAAGTCCTTAAGGGCCAATTTACATTGATGTGTGCAAGTATGTCAGCCCAGACTTGCGATGTGAAGGGGCAGTTGAAAAATAGATGGTCATGGGACTCCACACCAAGGCAGAAACTACAACAAGAAACAGGAATGGTACCAAACATGACCAGCCTGTCTCCCGTATATAGCCTGTTCTGAATTGCAAGCCATGTAATCAAGCTACATTTTGGGATGTGGCCGGAAAACCAAATGCTAGAATGCCAGGGAACCTTGGGATAATGTATTCTGAGCTCTTCCCAAAACGAGGAAATGGTGAATTTCCCATTAGCATTAAGGAGCCATCTGTGATAATCCTCCATGTCATGGTTTGGACTGGGTAAGGAACTCATAGCATCCCTGATCTCATTGAATTCTAGGGTCTGGGTAATGGGGATACACCATCTAGAGATTCTAATAACCGCATCCACATCATCAAACAGAATTCTAAGAGGAATTGACAAGAGTTGAGAGCTTCTCTCTCTAGAATCTAGAGAGAGAATGCACTCCTCTTATTCCTATCAAATTTTTTACCAATCAACCAAACAATCTGTTTGGTTTTCTACATCCATATCACAATCTCATCCTGTAATGGCTTCACATCTTGGGATTCAACCAACACCGAGCTGTATTTTATGGCTCAACCCATCACATTTTGGGATTTTGGTTTCCAAATTCACCTTCTATTCATCAGAGCATCTTGAGTCCAAAATGGGGATCTAATGAAACTTTCCCAGAGCAACTTGAAGATTGAAGCTTCAATCGGGTATACAGAAACTTGAAATGGGGGTCTGAGGCATTCACTCCATCCATGGCGCCAAAAGGGGATCTTTCCCCATTCATCCAGCAACCCAAATCGGCTACTCAGTTACACGATCTGGGCAAAAATCGAGTGCTTTTGGGTTCTCGGTTAGAAATCAAAATGCAAGGTGGATTACTGGGGAAACCCAAGAGGTCAGTTTTCTCACTATTGATTACATCCTTAGCTACATGGCTCTGGATCGAAAATGGAATTTAAGCAAGTTTGTTCACCATTTCTGTGTTAATTAGTTGCGGAAGGGTTAACAAATTCTCAGTGTTTTTATTGAGCACTGGTTTCTCGAGTCTCATTTGGGAAGAAGAGCGTGGCTCTCACATGCTAACCAAGACTGGGTATATCATAAACTGGTATTGAAAACCGGGGTTGAATCTGGTTTTGGTATTAGCTTTATTAATTTGTGGACTACAGCTGTACTCGTGAGAGAGTGGATCTGATACTCTAGGACTTGGGTCAATTTTTTCGAAAGTTACTAAGATGCATCACGTGGACACAGCTATCCACCAGAAGAAAGGGGTTTTTATATTCACACGGTTTTCGGGTTAGTTGTGAGTGGGACCACTGGTCCTTTACGGAAATGGAGCTAAAAGGCTCTTCAAAGTAAAAAAATCCACCAGTTTTTCAAGCCTTTTTGTTGGGAAGAAAGCCACCTTATACTAAAAGTGCTGAGTTTCCTTGGGCCCACATGCAGCACTAGTCGTTGGCATCATGGGAAGGTGGGTCCCATAATCCACTAACCAATTGAATCCATTGCAATTTGGTTGGGAATGGGCTGTTCACTTTAATGAGTTATTCTATTTTCTTTGGCTGGCCCACTAACTTGCCGATGTGGCTGGTTGTTTTAAAAAATTAATGGCAACATTATTATGGCCCAAAGTCTCCCAATTGGTTCACTTTGTGGGCCGCATTAACGGTTCTATTTTCCTCTTGCTTTGGTATGGTCGCGCATTAGGTATTTGGTTATGGCTGTTTTTCGGCGTTTGGTAGTGATTGACTTGGGGTCCGATGGCGTAGTGCTTCGGTTGATGGCTTGAGTTCTATGATCCGGGGTTCTTCGAAGGGGACGAAGTTTACTTTGGTGCTGACCCTAGACTTTGATCTACCATAGCATGGTCCGGAGGCCTCATCCACCTTTGGCCTCGAGTTCCTTGTGCGTGTTCTGTATTCATTGTGGAGGTCCACTTGTTCTATTTTCTCCTGCTTGGTAGTGGTTGTGCTATTGGAGTTTGGTTGTGGCCGTTTTCGGCGTTTGGTGGAATTTGACTTAGGTCCGGAGGCGTGGTTACTTAGGTTGATGGGCCAAGTTTCTGCGGGTTGGGGTTCTCCGATGGGCACGGAGTCTACTCTAGGGCTGACCTTAGTCATGGTTCTACCATAGCACGGCTCGGAGGTCTCATCCACCTCTGACCCCGAGTTCCTTTTGCGTGTACTGCTTTCATTACAGGGGCACTGTTACGTTTACTGGGTGTGTTTTATGGATTGGATAGCTGCACCGTTTGGTTGATTGTGTGTGTACAGGGCCCGATGGCAGAGATTACCATTAGATGTGCTATACATTGAGGTGACCTGGTTTTCTTTGATCCGGGGTTTTCTTTGGGGCTGGCCTTGTCAATCATGATCTTCAGCTTGGTTGGGGAGCTCACCTATCCCTAGCCCTATCCTTGATAGTTTTTTTTTTTTGGGTAAATAAGCTTGAAATAGAAAAAAGGCTAAGCGGATATACAGCCTACAAGGGGCACACCCCAGGTGGACAAAAAGAAAGGAAATAAACAAAATGAACCGGAAGACCGGAAGGAAAGAAATGGGGAGGCCAAACTAGGCTACATGGGGGAACCTAAAAGTAAGGGATCTTTTGCAACAAGAGATAATAAAATAAGATAAATATGATAGAAGTGTTTCTAGGCCATCTAGGGAGATGGAAGAGAAACACTCAAAATGAATCTAAATGATTGACATTGGGCTTGAGCATAGCAATAGGTGACACATCCCGTTGAGGGGGCATGAAACTTGATGCTTGAACACGCTTGGAGCTTGAACCTTGAACATGAGTCTTGAACATGAGTCTTGAAGCTTGAATATGAAATTGAAATTACCCAAAAAAAAAAATACATCCCATTGGAGAAGACATGAGACTTGATGCATGATGCTTGCGCATGAGACTTGGAATAGCCCATATGACTTGGGCTGCTTGAACATAAATCTTGGTGCTCAAAGCTTGACCTTTGAACAAGAGACTTGAACATGAAGATTATAATAGGACTTTGGTTAGGAACATAAGGTCCTATGTTTCATTGATACACCACAGGCTATTCTTTTACTTCATCATATGAGTTGATATGTTCTGCTGTACATGTGACTCCTTAGTCCAGGGGCTGTCTGTTGTTTCAGCAGTTTTAGTTGGATGTGGCGAGACCGATGGCGGGTTTGTCTGGAGGTGTGTTTGCACGTGTTGGCCTAGACTTACTTCGAGCCGGAATTTTCTCTGGGGCTGTCTTGCCTCCTTCCGACTATTCACGGAGCTAGGATTCCTTCCATCTTGGCTCAACCAGGACGGAGTTTATGTGTAGCGGTATATTATCTCACTTCGTATTTTCCTTACATCGGTGAGGCATTTGACACTATCACTACTCAGTTATGGTTCTTCTACATTGCCCATGCTCATGTCCTTGACGCTTCTCTTTCCTTTTGGATAGCTAGGCTAATGGGACGCGAGCACGGGCGAAATCACATTTCATACATTGGGGCCTTCTTGGACCCACTACGTGTTACCCAATTATGTGCATGTTTTGCTATTATCCTAGTCTTGCGGGTTGTGCATGACATTAAACAATTATCTGCTTCACTTATTGCTTTTGCTTATTTATACCTATGCTGGCAGGATGTGCCAGTAATTCTTATTTTCCCACCCCGGCGGGTTGTGCCGGGGACCACGCACTTTTCTTTTCTTTCTTTTCCTTTCTTTCTTTTTCATTTTGTCCTTCCTGGGGTATGCCCCTTGTAGGCTGTATATTCGTTTAACCCCTTTTAATTTCAAGCTTATTTACCCAAAAAAATAAAATAAATAAATAACCGCATCCACTGTGGCATCTTTGGTGAGACCAGAATCATAAATGACTCTAGGACCAAATTTAGGGGCAAGGGGCCCAATAGGATGCCAATTGTCAAACCACAACGAGGTGGATCTGCCATTGCCAATGGTAACTTTAACATGGGGTTGGACAAGAGGCCTAAGGTTGAGAAGCTTTATCCATACCCAAGAGGGAGAACTAGGCAATTTAACATCCCAGAAGTTCCTCCCCTTGAGTAAATACGATTTGACCCATTGCCACCACATAGATTGCTCCCCACCAGAGATAAGGAACCAAATATGTTTAGCAATGGCAGCCTTATTCCAGATAAGAATGGATTTGAAGCCTAAGCCACCCTCCTGCTTAGGGCAACAAAGGTGCTCCCAGGACACCTTGGCTCCAGTCTTTTTGAGGTCAGGACCAGACCAAAGGAAAGATCTAAGTATGGTTTCAACTTCCTTAATGACTTTCTTAGGAAGTATAAAGAGGGAAGACCAATAAGTCTGCATGGAGAAAAGGACATTCTTAATCAACTGGATCCGGCCAGCATAGGTAAGATCCCTATTTGTCCATGTCTTAGTTCGAGAAGTGATTTTATCAATCATGGTTTTGCAATCAATATATTTTAGTTTGGTGGACAACAGGGGAACACCAAGATATCTTACAGGCAAGCTGCCCTCTTTGAAACCCAACAACTGTAGGATCTCAATTCTGGTGGAATGTAGAACACCAGAAAAGAAAACATTACTCTTACCAGGACTAAGAGATAGTCCAGATAAAGATTCAAACTCACTAAGGGATTCCTGAATATGCTTGACCGATTTTACTTCACCCTTGCAAAAGAGCATCAAGTCATCTGCAAAACAGAGATTGATGATTTTTGGTTGATTGCATCTCCAGTGGAATTTGAAGTCCGGTTCGTTGGACTTCTCTTTTAATATGCAAGTGAGTACCTCCATTACAATTACAAATAGGTAGGAAGAGAGGGGATCTCCCTGCCTGAGCCCTCTTTCACCTTTAATGTTTCCAGTTGGTTCACCATTAATATTCAATGTATAATTGGCTGTGGTGACACACGCCTTTAACCAAGTGATCATTTTGGAATGGAAATTCATGCAAGTTAGAGTATCCCATAGAAATTCCCATCTGACATTGTCATATGCTTTCATGATGTCCACTTTCATGGTACACTTGGGAGAGGAAGTGGACCTGTGATACCCATGCATGATTTCCTGCGTGAGGAAAATATTATCAGCTATTCTCCTGCCTTTAACGAACCCAGATTGAACTGGATCAATGAGATCCGGGAGGGCATTCTGAAGTCTTCCAGCAAGAATCTTAGCAATGCATTTATAAACCACATTGCAGCAAGATATAGGTCTATAGTCACCAACTTTGGAAGGATTAGGGACTTTGGGCACAAGTGCCACAATGGTGGCATTAGCTCTACTTAAAAGTTTCCCAGACCTGAAGAAGTTTCTGATTGCTGCTGTAACCTCATGACCAACTATATGCCACGTCTTCTGAAAAAACTTAGCATTATAGCCATCAGGGCCAGGGGCCTTATTGGGATTGAGACTCATGAATACATCCTTAATCTCACAGTTGGAGATTTCCTGAACCATGGAAGCACTTTGTTCACTAGTGAGCCTTTTAGTAATGAGCTGGTTTATCCTATCATATCCATCATAGGAGGTACTATGAGGCTTACCAAGTAGGCCAGTGTAGAAATTGACAAAGGTGTCTTTGATTACATTCAAGTCATGGGTAATGGTGGAATCCCCCAACACCAAACTGGTAATCTTGCTTCTATTTCTATTGTTATTGACTGACTTGAAGAAGAAGGAAGTACATAACCAAAGAAGTTGTGGGTGTTCCTCTCAATCCATACATGGTAACTTTAGAAAATGTCTCTAACGGGAACTTCTCTCTCTAGGCGATTTGGGGATCGCGTACGGAAAACCTAGAAATTCCTGGTGATCTTCTCATGGAGGACGAATCAATGTCAACAAAGGGTGGTCTTGGATTAAAGGCAACCGACTCTCATGAACTACGCAGGTAGCAACCGGGTTTCACTAACCCCATTCTTCGATTCGGACATTCATCCATGGCGACACAAGCTCCCCATTCTTCACCTACTTCGTGTGGTAAAGAACATCACAGATCTCCTACTTCAGGGCATGGAGGCGTAGGTAAACCGATTCATAGCAACCTTCTGAAGCCGGGTACTACGTTTTCAACACCCACCAAATTCACCCCTTTTAGACCACTTGATCTTTACCCATTTGGCCTCAAAACCTCTGATTTTTCAGAAAACCATAATATCTACACTTCAGCTGCAACATCGGGGTCTCTTTCTGATGATGTTGTCCTCACACCTAGCAAACACCCCAAGGTTGTGACCTTGATGATGTTGTCCTCCTGCTCTGACCCTAGTTTTTCAAGTCCTCCCGGATCTAGTCCGGTTACGCTCAAGCTCCCGGAGAATGGGGGTCAACAGGATGAGGAGGAGAAAATATCAACACTCGTTCAAGCCCTCGAGGAGGTTATGCTGAAATCCGGATCTAAGGTCGATTGTTCAGAACTCAGAACCAAACTCATACAGCTCCAGGCGAAGGAAATCGTCCCTGAGGGTCCATCACAAGCTCAACTGCAGGTAACACTATAAAGATAGGGTTCCATACCCCTAGTACAACGTACATTCCTACTGGAAAAGCTGCTCCCCAAGCCCAAGACCTGGACCCGAATAAGGTCCAGCAACCCAAGGCCAAGGACTGGGCCTCTCTTTTTCAATCACAAGGTAGGTCGAATGTCATGAAGTTAAATCACTACCCTGATCTACAACTAGGGGAGGATGCTGTTGTTGTTTTTTTTTTGGGTAAATAAGCGTGAAAATAAAAGGGGCAAAAAGAATATACAGCCTACAAGGGGCATACCCCAGGGAGGACAAAAAAACAAAAAACAAAGAAAAAGGAAATAGACAACAACAATGAAGAGATGTTTCTCTCCCATCTAACAGAGGAGAGAGAAACAACTCACAAAATGAGGATAGAGCAGAATTACAATTTAGAAACATGAACCTAGACAAGTAGCTAGGATATAAAAATTGGAGCTTGAACAAAACATCGAAGGACCTTGAAGTAGCTTGAACCTACTGCATAGAAGCTGCAGAGGACTGCTGCTTGGGCTTTGAAACTTGGACTTCTTGATCCAGAAATTGCTTGAACTTGTAGGACTTGGGGAAGAGTACTTGAACCTTGATGCATGGACATGCCACTTTTTTTTTGGGTAATTTAGCGTGAAATTAAAAGGGGTTAAGCGAATGTACAGCCTACAAGGGGCATTCCCCAGGGAGGACAAAACAAAATAAAGAAAAAAATAAAAATAAAAATAAAAAATTGCGTACTTCCCGGCACAACCCGCCGGGGTGGGAAATATGGAATCCAACACAACCCATTGGAATGGGTAAATACAAAGCAGTACAAAAACTATGAAATTTTGTCATAGAGACTTGAAGTGTTGATGTCACCGAATGGGACCACTTTGATAAAGTTGGTCGACTTTGTGGGATCCGTGATTCACCACTTTTGAACAAGTTATACGTGCAAATGGGGAATTGGTATAATTCCCATGTGCTTACTACCATGTCTTACCCCGAGAAGAAGATTTGTGGGCCCAAGGCTCACTTTTTTTTTGGATAATTACCCAAGGCTCACTTTGCGTGAATTTGTTTGAGAAAAGGACAGTGGTCCTTGCGTTATCATAAAATGGACAGACTGGACATTGAAAAGTCCACCGAAAAAGCTTCTTTCTCAGCCCAATTTCTGAATTCTCCATTATACCTGGTGGGACCAGGGAAAGAGATGACTTGTTAGTGCACTTTACAGTTGCACGATGAGCGGCCCAGATTAAGCCGTGCGGTACATTTGGATCTCTCCGCTTTCCAAACGTTATCTGCGTTTATTGAACCAAGAAACATGGTCCCCACTTCTTACCAGATCTCGATTTTTGTGGGTGAGTTTGGCTACCCAACAACCCATTTTGTACTGTTCATCCTCTTGGATATATTAATCACCGGAGTTGGTCGGAAAAACAACCAGTACCGTGTTGCTTAACCCCAGCTTCTACAGACGCATAAGAGAGTTGAAGGCCTTCTCCACAGAGCACAGTCCTTAGCGACCAGAACCGAATGTGGTATTACCCTCACCGCCGTGCCACCAACGACACCTAACGGGAGGAACTAAGCCGCTGTGGTAGAGCCTGTTCGGAGGGTGGACCTTGGAGTCTCAAATGTCTCTGTAAAAGCTGAAGCCAGAAGTTTGAACCAACGAACTAAGAAGCTGTTGGTTGAAGCCTGAAGGACTTCCCACAACCTGTGAAGAAGATGAGTTTGGCCCCACATGGGACAGCTGATGAGCTTATCTGAATTTGGCATGAGATGAAGACAAACTCCATGGCTTGTGATGCTTTAAGGTGAAATGGCAGTCGAATAGGGACCAAAATGGAACCTCATACGAACCCCATTTTGAAGAAGAACTAACTCAGATCCCCTGGTATAAAGGATCCCTTGGACAGATTAGACCATTTTTTGTGAGGAGTGGAACGAATCTACTCCGAATGAACATAAAACCAACCGGATTGGTTGGCTAACTTGTGAAAAAGAGAAAAACATAGCATAGACGTTGGGCAGCCCTTCGAGGGGGCTCTGCCTTCTCTCTAGAAATTCTAGGGAGAGAAAGAGCAGATTTTGGATTCCTTTCTCCGAATCTGTCTCATTTTACTTCATTATCAATTACTCACACTCTTGTGTGATGTTATCCTATGCTCATAATCTGTCCAATTTGGTGTTCAATCATCTGGTGTGGATTTTTCCACTCCTTTCACTTATGGGTCCAATGTTCGGGGGTACTGTGCACGACAGATTTCTCAATCTCATCTTGCAAATGGCTCATCTCTCAAATGGGTTATGTGGTTCACTATAACCCAGGTGTTCTCCAAGATCAACAACCACCAGCTCTTGGTGACTCAACATGTAATCCACCAACTGGCCACTGGGGAGCTTTTCTCCACAGCGCTACCATCCAGCTAGCCAAATGAAGTTTCATGCAGAAGCTCTTTCAGATCTGGGGTTCACCTTCATGTAATATCGGCTTGTACTCCTCCGCGATCCAGTTCCCTTCTTGTTATGTGTCGAGGTGTCACGGCAGAGGGGGTAATAGCAGTGTGTGTTTCTGGGTTTGCATCAATGTTCAAGCCGTTTTGGAGCGTTCTCTTTTCTGTTATGTGTTTGTTACGGAGCTGTTCTTTGGAGTTCAAAAAATGAAGCTATTTGGAACCATGCGTTTTATACTTTACTGTAAGAACCTGTCGATTCGGGTTCATCATACCTGGTACGTATGCGTTTTATCCAGTGTAGATCTGGAATCAATTGGAGAAGAAGAGAGGGATGTCCACGCTCCCCTTATGCAGGTGGGCTTTCTTCGGCTCAAAAAGTTGTGCCACAGCTGTAACCTGCAGCAGATCAATCGGTTCAACCTTGAAAAGTCCAATCGGTGACAGCATATGGTCTAAAGTTGATGGGTCTTTGACTTGTCCCAGTAAACAAGAAGTAATATCTCCCAAGTTTGGGAATCCAAACACCCCAAGTCGAGTAAATATGGTGTAAGGTGGGGCCACGGTACTTTCTTTACCATTTTACACGCATGTGATGTTGGGAATTTATAGAGTTGTACCTCATGGCATGTGTGGCAGTGTGCTGTGCCATTAGCCAAAGCAAAATGGTGGGCCCATTTCTCAAAGGGTTCCAAGATTAAAAGGCATCGCATGCTTTGTTTTTTTTTTACAGCATAGTGGGTTTGTGTCCCACCAACTCTGCAAAGTGGGGTTCTGTCCCACCAGTACATTTCAAGGGCGGTGAAGTTTCAAAGGGGCCCACTGCCCCACATGTCTACTCGAAAATTCATAGGAGTGCAAGTGCTGTAGCTTTTGTGTACAAAAATCAGTTGGCATTTGAGCCCTTTCCGGTTTGCATAAACAGGAATTTTTGAACATTTTGTCCCTACCCTGGCGGGCTGTGCTAGGACTATTATTTTCCCACCTCAGCGGGTTGTGTCGGGGAACACGCACTTTTTCTTTCTTTTCTTTATTTTTCGTTTTGTCCTCCCTGGGGTATGCCCCTTGTAGGCTGTACATTCGCTTAATCCCTTTTAATTTCAAGCTGAGTTACCCAAAAAAAAAAAAACTTGTGAAAAATTATAATGGGGAAGGAGGGGAGTGCATTCTCTCTCTAGGTTTTTAGAGAGAGAAGCTCTCAACCCTCCCTTAGTGGAAGACAATTTCAATTGGACATGCCACTTGGATGCTGTTGTTGATTTAGAGGATACTGATTTTAATGATAGATCTTGGAATAATAGCCTGATTGGATATTTTTTGGATGGAAAAATGGCTTACCCATTACTATGCTCCACTGCTAGGAAGATCTGTACTCAAGGATTGGCATCGCATGCTAATCCCCGCCACTGATCATCCCCCAACTATCCCTGCCTGGGTAAAAATCCACAAATTGCCCTTGGAATGTTGGACTGGGGAAGCTCTCAGCCGCATAACTAGCACCATTGGGAAACCCCTACATGTTGACATTGCTACTGCACAACAACAAAGGCTGGACTTTTTTTGGGTAATTCAGCTTGAAATTAAAAGGGGTTAAGCGAATGTACAGTCTCCGAGGCGTATACCCAAGGGAGGACAAAACGAAAAATAAAGAAAAGAAAGAAAAATTGCGTGTTCCCCGGCACAACCCGCCGGGGTGGGAAAATACGAAGTCCAGCACAACCCGCTGGGATAGGTATAATGTGCCTAACGAAGCAAAAAGTCTTTTAACCGATGTGTAGAGAACTGAGGTGGGGACCGCTGTATGAAGTCCCATGAGTTGTTTAATAGTCTGCCACCAAGACAAACCACAATTTGCTGTAAATGTCCAAAACCACTTAGAATACTGAATATTGGGTACAAACCCAACAAATGTGCACGGGGATCAACTACCCTCCATCTGCATATTGATTGGCATGATGAGCCTTGCCTCTCTTTGAAAATGTCCAGATTATGGCTTGTAAGGTAGAAGATGTGTATATCCCAATGAAGACCTGGATCCACACCTGTAGAAATATCTGCAAATTCAGATCTGCCCAAAGTAATCCAAATTAGACATGGGAATGCCTCTATAACTGTTCATCTAGAATATCAATGGCTCCCCCCAAAGTGTAATGTGTGTAAAGTTTTTGGGCACACGTGCAAGCCTAAGCCAGATCCTGAACCTATGGCTACCACTAATAATGAAGCTTGGAAGATTATTGGGAAAGCCCTTGGAGGGGGTGGAGATGCATTGGAAGCTGTTACCAAGTTGGTGCCCCAGGATCCAGGAGTTCAAGCAAAGGACCGTAAGGATAATGGAGGAATTATGAACGTTCAAGACATCATTGATCAATCTGATGGCTCTTCTACTGCTCCTCATAAACCTGCTGCTCAAGGTCCTAAGGTTCCCTTCCATCTTGGAAATTCTTTTTTTTTGGGTAAATATCTTGGAAATTCTTCTAAGGATCTACTTACAATAGCAACTCTGGAACCTAAAGAGAATCCGAGCCCCAACCTTGGAGGTACTATTGTGGGTGTTGATTTCAAACCCCAACTTGACCCTGACCCTAAGCCTCCAGATACCTCAACCTCCACTGCTATGGATAAGAGCAAAGGGGTAGCTGCGACAGTGGAAGATTCCAGGAGCTACTCCAGCAAAAAAAAGGGAGGAAAGAAAGGCAGGAATTCCCATTCTGCCTCGTATCCTTCAGCAAAGCGTTGATGCGTACACACCCAGGGGTTGCCCCAGTGGTTAGGGCGAGCGCCTGACTTTAGGGGTAGTCCCTTTGGTCAGGTGTTCGATTCCCCACAGGGTGAGTACCTGTGCTAAGCGGGGTAGTCCCATTCTTCCTTCCCTTATTGATCCAGTTCAATCTGGTTTTATTAAGGGAAGAAGAATTGCTGATAATGTATTCCTCACTCAGGAACTCATGAGAGGGTACCACAAGCCCTCTCCCACTCCTAGATGCGCATTAAAAGTTGACATCATGAAAGCATATGATAATGTTAGATGGGACCTCTTATGGGATATCCTCACTAGCATGAATTTCCATCCCAAAATGATTCAATGGATAAAGGCTTGTGTGTCCACTGCAAGCTACAGCTTAAACATTAATGGTGAACCCACTGGTAAAATCTTGGGGAGTAGAGGGCTTCGTCAAGGTGATCCCCTCTCCTCCTACCTTTTTGTTATGGTCATGGAGTTGTTGACCTGCATTTTGAAAGAGAAAGCTCAGCAGCCTGATTTCCACTTCCATTGGAAGTGTGATCAAAATAATATTATCAATCTTTGTTTTGCTGATGATCTTATGATTTTCTGTAAAGGGGATTTAGGTTCTATCAAGCATATTCAAAGTGCTCTCCATGAGTTTGAATCTCTTTCTGGACTTGCTCCCAGCCCTAGTAAGAGTAATATATTTTTCTCTGGAGTTAATTCCACAACTAAGGAGAGTATCCTTACTACTCTTGGTTTCATAGAAGGATTCCTCCCCATTAGGTATCTTGGTGTACCTCTCTTGACCACCAAGCTTAAACATTTAGATTGCAAGCCACTTGTGGACAGGATCATCTCTAGAACCAAATCCTGGACAAATAGGGATCTCACCTATGCTGGTAGAGTGCAACTCATCAAGAGTGTCCTCTTTTCCATGCAAACTTATTGGTCCTCTATTTTCTTTTTTTCGGTAAAATAAGCTTGAAATAAAAAGAAGGCAAGAGAATATACAGCCTACAAGGGGCATACCCCAGGGAGGACAAAGGCAAAAGGGAAATGGGGAGGCCAAAAGGCTACAAAGGGAAAAATGCCCGTTAGACTCTCTCTCTAGGCGATTTTCAGGCGATTTCTGGTAAATCCTAGATGGAGGGTTCAACTGCGATTCCCATGGCCGATTGTCCCTTATTCTCGGCAAATGATTCTTCCTTGTGAAACCCTAAGAGAGCTCATGGAAGAAGATATAAGTTTGGATCCTGATTCCATTGGTTCTAAGGTAATCGACTCTAATGAAGTCCGAAAGAAGCAAAATCCTCGTCCAGGGAACACTTCGTCCATTGGTGCCACACCTCAGCTTTTCGCAGATCTGTGCCCTGAGGTTCCCGATACACCTCTGAGCACAGCTACTTCGA
Source organism: Vaccinium myrtillus (assembly GCA_016920895.1). Classification (NCBI taxonomy): domain Eukaryota; kingdom Viridiplantae; phylum Streptophyta; class Magnoliopsida; order Ericales; family Ericaceae; genus Vaccinium; species Vaccinium myrtillus. The sequence goes on along the minus strand of JADGMU010000749.1, from coordinate 338 downwards.
GCAGTCCGATCTACAGTAGGCTTTTAATAGATGGTGCGGTGTACACCACTCCTCTAAAGCTACTCCCGTTCAAAACCCAAGACCATGGTCAACACCGGACATCTTCCTGTCGAAGAGTCCAAAACCCCGATCAAAACCCCTCGGGGAAACCCTAACCCTAACTTTCTAGCCGATCTTGTATCTAACCCCACCTACTCCATCTTTGTCGGCTAAACCCAATCGATTTAGGTCAAGCCACCGCCAAGTAAATCGGAGGAGATCGTTCAACAAGAAGGAGTACATCGGTAGGTGAGGATCGCATATCCTCTTTGGTACAATCATTGGAAGACGAAATTCAC
>JADGMU010000748.1:0-17572 GCA_016920895.1 Vaccinium myrtillus | reverse complement strand
GAAAAAAAAAAAAAAGAGACATTTTAAGTTTTTAAAGTAATGCAGTCCTCTCATATACCGGAAAAAAAGAGAGGTGCAAAGTAGTATATATATGTGTGTGTGTGTGTGTGTGTGTGTTATAGTCGGTCGGTCAAAACAAAAACTCAAAAATGTAGATACAACGAGATCAAGAGAGAGAGAGAGAGAGGCGAGCTACTGGGCTTGTAGCACCGTAGCAAATCGAAAAGAAGAGGAGATACGGTCTTGAGGAAGAAGAAGAAGATCGACTCAACAATCAGAGCAGCCACCGACTCACCAAATCACTAGCAATCGATCGACTCATCGCTAGAAGAGGCAAGAAGAGGTGATTTTAGGTTATAAACCCATCCAAAAATTACATTTCGGCCCCCAAAACTCAACATATTATGTTTTTAACCCGATTTGTTCCGATTTGCCCCGATTTGTGTCGACTTTTTCCGACTTCCCGATTTCCTCCGATCGACGACTAGGGCGACTAGTCGCTGACTCGAGCCCGACTAAGTCGGCCAATGACTAATTCAATCGACTAGGCCCTAGTCGACTCGGTGAGTCCGACCCCGACCTAGTCGCCGACTAGTCCTGGCCGACTTTTAGAACACTGGGTATCGGCCGAGTGTTTGGCAATATCCAAATAAGAAGGTGAAAGTAAGAACATGGAGGTCAATGATAAACCCGTTTGATGTGATTTACATGCACAAGAGGCCAAGCATGCTTGCAAACGCATAGTCGTTTAATAGCATCGACAACCTTTCAACGTATATTAAGAAAGTGTATAAAGCCACTCATAGTGACATGAGAGGTTCCATGCTATACAAAAGGTAATTGGACTAGTCTACCCTTTATGGATAGAGTTCATGGCGTAAAGGCGTTCCATGCACAAAACAAAAGGTAAGGGGAAAGAGGGTCTCCTTGTCTAAGCCCTCTTCCTTGGGAGAATTCCTCTAGGGTAACTCCATTCCGAATCCAAAGTGTATAGAAATCTTAACACTTGTCACACAACTCATAATGAGGTTTATCCAATCAATATTAAAATTAAAGTATATTAGGGTATCAAAGAGAAATTTCCAAGAGATTTTATCGTAAGTTTTTTCAAGATCAATTTGAGAGCGATTCCTCCTTTCTTCCATTTTTTACCTTTTTTGTTTCTTACATTATGCTTTTTGGTTTTTTTGGTTTAATAGGTTGTGATTCGAGACAAATACGGAGCCGCTAGTCTCGATGACACCGTCCACTTTGGCAGATTTTTGCGGGTGAGGCTTGGGAGCCGAGCATGCCCTTCTCCCGTATGCGAGGTAGAGAGATCTCACGGTATTATTCGGACTCCATTTTTTTAGTTTGGAGCTTATGTGTATTGGATTACTATTATTGTCTTAAGTAAATGGTGTTTACAAGGTGCCTTTATGCATAGTTCATGGTATATTTGAATTGAGAATATGCTTGCTAGGTAAATGTGCACTAAATATATTGGATACGTATGCCTTCTCTGAAATCCCAATGTCGAGCATCTCACATGTGTACTTGATACATTTAGAAGAGTCCATGCAACCTAGTTCACCACAAAATCGATGGAAGTCTAAGCAGAAGTGACGCTTTGGAGTAACAAAGTCCTTTTGCCTCACGGGAATCAACATATCTTAGGTTTGACATATATCTACTAAGAGTCATGTATATTTGTAGTGGTTAATTGATTTTCAAGAAGAGGTCCCTATGACATCAAATAAATGATATTTAGGCGAGTGCTCACTTTTCAATATAGAAAGATGCAACTTTTGTGATGATCAAGAAAAAAAAAAGGATGCTTCTTTTGTTTGTAAAACTAGAAACGAGGCGTGACTGGTGTAGTGGTGTGCTTTGTGTTTTTCCTTAATATTTAAAGAATATCCTTTTATTTTGCAGTTTTCTGCTATTGTATGTGGTTTTTAAAGTATTATTCTAATAAGAACTAATGACCTTTGACTTAAAGATTTTCATTCCCCTTTGTGGAAATTAAGCAAGTGTAATGGAAGCAACTCTTTTGAACTGAATTACTTTTTCCTAGAAACATCCTTTTATTAGGAATTTGTTGAAAGATGCATTTTTGAAGACTGATTTAATGCTATGTTTGCCAATCATTGGGTGTTTGATGCAAAATATGTACAAAGTTAGGACAAATCAACTGGGTGGAGTGAAGTTTCATTGGGAAGATTATTTTTGTTGAAAAGGAAAGAATATTGTAGCACATGTTGTAAATCAATTAGGCAATTAGACAATTAGGAAGATTGTAATTAGTCTAATTAGGTAGATAGCAATTTCCTTATTATTTCCTTTCCTAAATTATCTTGTACACAGTCTATATATTGTGCCTCCTAGTGAGAAGAATACACATCAATTATAATCTTTCAACAATTTTTTTGAGTGTTTGAGCTTCTCTTATTTGACGATTGTTTTGTAATATATCTCAATATTTGGCATTGACAAACTGACAAAGGGGACAACCTCGTGGATCATCTTAAAGTATAAACCAATATATTATTTTGCGTTATGTTTTGAGGGCATTATTTTGGAATTAAAATCCAGAGGAAACGTTGGCCCTAAATCTGCTGCGGCTGCTGATATTATTACTGTTGGTGATTCCTGGCTTAGTTTGGCTATTAGAAAGGGTCTAATCGAGGCCCTTCAAGGGGTAGAGAACCATGATTGGTTTAGAGGCTTAGATGATAAATTGAAGGTAAGGATACAATTAGAAATGCTGATTTACTATATGGATTTTTGTACACCAACCCTTGCTATCTAAATAAAAGAACCTTGGCTATTACTAAATTGTGCAGGAAAGAAAACCAAAGTAAAAAAATCATTGTCTGCTTAGTTGCTGCTTCAAACGACATATAGGAATTTACCATTGCCTTACTTCATTTTTCATGCATCATGGTTGTCCTTGAGAGTTTATGCAACTTTAACTCATTTTGGATTTCATATTTGTGCTCTTTGACCCATGACTTGTCTAGTGTGCAATAACGAAATACAATGTTCATGTAGTGGATCGTGATTGTTTTTCTTCTGTTCAGCCGAAAGAGTTATTGGTCTGAAGAAGCATGTCTAAATTGGATGATGTCGGTAATCTAGTAACTTAACATGTCGAGATTTGTCTTCGTCCGATATTGGCTAAAGTTGAAAGAAGCTTAGATTATAACTAGTTATAGCCTGGCAGTGGTAGTTTCAGCTTAGACCTGCCTCCATTTTTAATTTGGGGCTGGCTGTTAGGCAATTCAAAAAAGCATCATGGGCTCTCGTAAATTTACACTTGGCATCGAGGGCAACAGCTTTTTATGGTTTCTTGAACCTTCTGATCGTATTATGGTAATTTGTGTGTAACAAATTTATACATATCATATCGTTGAATTCTCTGAAAATGGATCGCCAAGAAGCCGTGGTTTGAGGTGCCCAACCCTACCCGCATGGCTAGATAGGTGCCTGTTCGGGAACTCTGCTAAACTAAGTTGTCATTTGGACTCATTTGCATGGACGAAGTTCAGTGTGAATGGAGGTGGTTCAATTGATAGAAACTGTGTCAAGTCATTCTGATTAGCAACTTAAACAAACATTTTTTACTGATTACTGAGACTGCTGCACGTGCTATCTGAGTTTGTTTTTTTCTTTCTTTTCCCTTTCAGCTCCTACACGAACAGGCTGTGAGAAGAACTGGGCGAAAAAGAAGACTATCCAGCGCAAGAGGGAGCGACAGTATTTTTTTTTTTTTTAAAGTTATTTCTTTTTCTTTTTTTTTTTTGGTTTAAGCTTATCTTAATATTATTCTGTCTTTTTAACAGACTTAAAGAATCAAGGGGCTGAGGGGAGGTGACTTTGGAGCGGTTGATTCTAGTGGTAATTACATTCTCTCGCATGATATCACATGTAGAGTGATATGTCCGATCTTGTTGATACTTGATACAAACTTAGTATGATACGGTTTCTCTCGATGATATCGCATCTAGCGTGATACATCCGATCTTGTTGATACGGTTTAGTATGATACGGTTTCGCAAAGATGATATTCCATGTAGTATGATACGTCCGATCTTGTTGACACAGACTTAGTATGATACGCTCTAAGTATGATATGGCAGGTATGATATGGCATGTAGTATTATATTGCATGTAGTCCGATACATCCGATCTTGTTGACACGCTTTCTCGGTATGATATCGCATGTTAATGTGTGTTTTCTTAGAAGTTTTAATTTTTTTATGGGTATCCTAAAAACATGTTTTAAACAAGTTGAACGGCTCGGATTATTAGCGTGGGGCTCCGAGTTCACTTCACATTTTCAAAAAATTTCCAAAAAGATTCTTTCCCCATCTCTCATCTCTCTAATCATTGATTACATTTCTCTCTCTACTCATACCCCTCTCTCTAATCATTTTTCTCATTTCTCTCTCTCTCTCTCTCCAATTATTACACCTCTCTCTAATTATTACTTTTTTCAAAAACCCATCCAAACACTATCTCAAAAATATTTCTCAAAATATTGTTCTTAAAATTCTCAACCAAACACAGCGCATTAGGTGCTTGAACCAAACAGTTTTTCAAAGGCATATAGTTTACCAAGCATAAAAGGGATGTGTTGAATGAGTAGAAAAGTATTGGAATGGAATAAGAGTACGATTGGATATACTCCTATGTTTGTTCATGTATGCGGTGATATGATTGGGCAGTGTTAGATATATCGTCACTATTGGCACTAGTATGTTAAAGGAACTGTAACTTCCAGTTCCACCATTTATGAGAACCAACACCTGATCAGCCTTCATAAAGCTGGCAGCATTTTCAAAGGCATACTTTGAGCTAGCCTCGACCCTCTTATAAAGTCGAGCGTCCAAAAATGCATATATACATAGATGTAAACAATTAAATATGCATATATACTTATATACATGTATGGATACACACAGAGTTGTATATACATACACACACCCCTGTACACACACACACTTCTATATATTACACACACACACTTCTATATATTACACACACACACACACACACACACATATATATAGATTCCGTGATCTAGTCCGGGATCCCTAAGTCAAGGACTCATAGTTCCGGACCAAATTTTCATGATCCGAACCGTCCAATGTGTTTAAAACGTGTTTTCAAGGGTCCCAACGAGAAATCATCCAAAAAAATACCGAAAGGGCTTGATCTAAGCGCTTTTCATAAACCGTATATGTGCAGATTTTGTGAAAAACTACTCGGATCAAGTCCTTCCCGGTCGCTTTTTTGTTTCTTCTCGCGGGGACTATGGAAAACACGTTTAAAACACATTGACGGTTCGATTATGCAAAAACAATTTTTAAAACCTTCAAAACACCCAAAAACCTTCAATCCGGGATCCTTAATCGGATCACGGTGTATATATGACAAAAGTAATATTACATGTCATAATCAGGCAAAAAGGTCATTATAAAAATGAGTGTAAATTTAAAGAAAAAATCACAATTAAAAATATCCGATATTGATAAAAACTATATATAGATATATACACCCATGATCCAATCAAGGGTTCCGGATTGAAGAAAATGGGTGTTTTTAAGGTTTTAAAACGTGTTTTTGCATAATTCAAACCATCCAATGTGTTTAAAACGTGTTTTTAATGGTCCCCGTGAGAAATCATCAAACAAAAAATACCGAGCTTGATCCAAGCAGCTTTTCATAAAACTGTTTAAGTACAATTTGATCCGGAACTATGACGTGTAATAAGCTAAGAAGCACCGACACTTCTAGAGTTCGTTGAGTCCGCGTCGGACATGGAGACACGGAACACGGCATGGACACGTCCCCACATATACACTTTCGTGTCCCTTGCGTGTGCCACATATATACCCATGGCCTCTCTCCCTCCCCAACTCTTTTTTTTTTTTTTCTAGTTGTACATTTGTGTATGTGCGTGTGCGCGCTTACCGCACGTACTTGTATATATTCTATACGTTTGTATTTATACATATATGTACACACACCTAGATATCTATATATTTGTATTTATACATATATGTACACACACCTAGATATCTATATATTTGTATTTATACATATATGTACACACAGATATACGCAAACAAATCTACACATCTATATTTTTGTATACACACACACACACATACCACGGATCCAGTCACACACCCTTAAAATGTGGACTCCGTCTACACCTTCACTTTCCCCGTTCAAATTTTCATGACCCCAATGTGTTTAAAAGGTGTTATTAAGGGTCCCCGCAAGGAATCATAAAAAAAAAAAAACACCGGAAAGGTCTTGACCCGAGCAATGGAGTAACAATTTATATGCAAAGAGATAAAACACTTTTCTTTTGATATGTAAGATATATACATTGTTGTGTATTGGTATATATATCGGTACATACACATATCTCTAAGATATACACGCGCGGTGACGGAGATATAGACATTGAATAAATACAAGTACATGCAAAGAGCACGCACATACACGCATACACAAATGTACAACTAGAGAAAAAAAAAGTTTGGGGGAGGGAGAGAGATCGTGAGTGTATATGTGGAACATGCGGGGACATGAAAGTGTATATGTGGGACGTGTCCATGCCGTGTTTCCGTGTCGAGTACGCGGACTCGGCGACCTCTAGGAGTGTCGGACTTCATAGCTTATCACACCTCAAGGTGTTAGTGTTTACCCCCATCCATGAGGGCTAAAACATTTCGCCTTTTGCTGCGGTCATCTTAAAAACAAGAGGAAATGTAATCTTCCCTTTACTAATTCTTAATTAGTTTGTTCATATTCACACTAATGCTAGGGTATATAGATTTTTGCAATTGTCTTCTTTTGTAAATGGTGGCATTCCCTTGATGCTTTGTTTCTATTATAATCTTTACTTCCAAAAAGGAAAAAAAAAAAAACCTACCTACATAAAATCATATCAAATCGCATGATTTGGTTCGAGGTAGACCGATTCATGATTTTGAGGATCTTTTGCCTCACCCCTGCTTGTAGTTTTGCTTTGAGCTTCTGTTGAGCTTAGCTTGTAAGAAGAAAAACATTTGAACTGAATTGCTTTTTGTGGAATCCGATTTGGTTGTTCCCCCATTATTGTCTCTCCCTAAGCACGTACTTGTGTATCTCTGACTTTGTATCTGTAACACTCCAGTAAAACAGAAATGTTCGAGAAACTTTGAAGTTGTGTTGCCCTGGGAGGGAATTGCATATACATTGTCACAAGTCACTGTAGTGATCAATGATAAGAACCACGAGTCCATGATCGTCCATAATGCATTTTCTTGTTGTCAGTGTCTGCACATTGATGTCGGCTGGTTCTTGTCAGCTCCAACTTTTCTCCCTGATGAATATGGTTTTAGTGCTTATATTCCTGGGCTGGTGGCCAGATAATCCGGGAAATTGAAACGGCGATTTATGCTTGTAATTGTACAATACAGGTAACAGGACCGTGAACTTGTTTTTATTTTATTTAATTTTTTCCATGTGCACGCATGTTGTGGTATGCATTGTCCTGAGACTAGGAGCCGTGGAAACATGTTATTCATTCATAAGCTTCCTAAACAATCTTGTCCTTATCATTCATATTAGTTTTTTTTTTTTTTTCTTTTTTTTCCCGATTTTTGCCAAACTTATGCTCATCTCGACCCAATTCCTGGGTTCTGGATGTAATGATCGGCCGAACTCTAGTGGCCCAAGGTTTGGGATGGTCTCCGTGGGATTCGAAGAGTAGGAGATGTGGATTAAGTAGCCTTTATCTGCTTTTCTCTTATTAATCTCTCATACATTTCACGAATGGCGAATCAGTGCCCTGCAGCTCGGTGGATTCTGAATGAAGCTATTTAGAAGAATGTTTTTCTTTCGATGCAATGTATATTTGGCTTTGTCAGATTTTGTTTTAGTTGTGGTCATGTTTTGCCATGTTTGTTTTCGGATTTGTAACTTAATAGTAGTACTCAAATTCAGTTGTACTTGTTTTTTTAGTAATACAATGTTCTGAATGAAGTTATTTAGTTTATTCATTTTCAAGATTGTTTCAATTTGGATGCTGCATGTTTGGCTTGGTTGGGTTTTGGTCGGTATTTGTAATCTTCTACTCACCCAGTCTGAAAATCTCTATCCCGGTGGTAGGAAATATGAGAAAGGTATATTTAGCTATTTAATCGATTATTGAAATTGCTCGAACAAAATAAAATGAAATAGAATGAAATGAATCCGAATGGAACAAGCGATAAAGTTGACGATTATCCGTAACGACTACAACCACACTTTTAGCACACCTCATTTAGCATTTGAATAACCCCTTGTGCATCACCTTCTACCAGAGAATCATTCTCCCGAACGGTCTCTAATATATTCTAGAGCACACTGGAAACTCGGTGCCTTGACCACCTTTGCTGAACGACATTTGGCAGAGAGATGGCTAAAAAATAGACTGGCAATTTGACATCTCTAAAAATTTCGAATCCGACCAATGTGCCAAGTTTATTTAATTTAATGAATTTTCACTTTAGTTTTGTTTGTTTTTGAATGAAGTCTTCTAGACCAAATTTTCTCCACCCGTTATAAGAAAAGGATGAAAAATGGCATTTCAATAGATTTTCTTGGTTGGAAATGTTCATAAATCCACAAAAGTGCAATCATTGCATCAAAATGACCCTAAGACTTTTTTTCCACGAATAAATATCAATATTCCGGTTAATGAATCGGAATTGTGGATTTTGTTCAATAGGTTAAGGAATTGCACAAACAATGCTTGCATTTTCATCGCCAATCGCCTTAGAAAAATAAGGAAATAGATCTGGGCAAGCATGATAACCAGCTCGCTTTCTTTCTTTCGTAGCAAAAATACATAAGATAGCAGAATCATTATTACTAGAAAAAATCAAGACTAGGAATTTGTTTGGATCACAGCGAATCCTCCTTACTTTTATTTTAGAAAAAGAAAACGGATCCACAAAAATTCATAATATTTTTAATATATATAGAAATTTAAAATGGCAGTATTGTCAAGCGGACCATCTAGCCAGAATCTTTTTTCCATGTATTCGAATTCTGTCTATTCTATTCTATCTATTCTATTTATTTCGAATATTTTTTCTATTTCTTTCTATACGGAAATTCGCAGATAGATTATCGATCTGACGCAGTGGAATGAATAGCCACTGTCTATTTTTCCTCCTTTCTTATAAGTGGAATCGTTTTCTATACGATATATATTAACTCGATTATCTCAGTCATTTTTTTGATGACTTTTTTTTGAAATAGATTCGCTGCCATTCCAGTCGAATAAGTGAAATAGATCAACCTTTATCTATTTCAACCTTTATCTATTTCACTTATTTTCATTTTAATATTCATCGTCCCACCGTATTTCATTTGTATAACAGGTACGTGCCCAATCGATAAAGTGTTTGAACATTTTCAGGAACAAAAGCATTCTTATAATATGCCCAATGAGCCAACCAGCAAAACTACTTCTTACAAATAGTAGCTTGTTCGCCTTGTCTTTAAGATAGCTGTTGACTAATGGGAGGATCATTGAATCCGGTGGAATGTACGGCTTGTACAATTGCACAAAGAAAGTTATCGTAAATTCCAATTGAAGGAAGAAGAGGCGCCTTCCCACTATCGTTGCGTTTTCTTTAGGATACAAAAACCGCCAGTTGCGCAAAGTTGTTAGACTGGTCCATAAGAGCTGAAGCAAGAAAAATGCCAGAAAGAACAAGAACATTTTTATGCGAAAATTGAACAAGAAGAGTAACAAAAACCAGCCATTCATAGTCAGGAATTTTCCAAAAATTTAAATCCACAAAAGAATATATGATCCATGCAATGATGATGAACATTTTACAAGACTATAAGAATAGAGATTTTGCCTAGAATTTTACCGATCCAAACAATTGAACATCAAATTGTTTTTTATCTTTTCATTTTTTTCGATTCGCAGCATTAAATGTTTTTTACAAAACCATGCCATTGCTTATTTCACTTTTTTCTTTTGTTTTTTAGAAAAATTTTTTATTAACCAAGATTTAGCAAAAAATTCCAGCTATGAAAGGGTATGGTCAAAATCCAAAAAATACTCAATCACTGAATTGAGTATTTTGTCGAATATCTTAAAAAAAAAAAATATGACCCTAAGACTGCCATTTTTTTAATATAATAGACGAATCAAAAATGGAATAAGAATAGAGCTAGAATCTTTTTCCATGTATTCGAATTCTGATCATTGCATGGGAATTGCGGATTTTGTTCAATAGGTTAAGGAATTGCACAAACAATGCTTGCATTTTCATCGACCAATCGCCTTAGAAAAAATCAGGAAATAGATCTTTTCAAGCATGATAACCAAAAATCGTATTCTTCAAGCGGACGTAGCAAAAATATTAAGATAGCAGAATCATTATTACGAGACCAAAAATGAGTACCATGACTAGGAATTTGCTTTGGATCACAGAATCAAAAATTAATAATATTTTTAATATATATAGAAATCCTCCTCTCCTTATTCGAATTCTGTCTATTCTAATTCATTTTTTCTATTTCTTTCTATACGGAAATTCGCAGATAGATTATCGATCTGACGCAGTGGAATGAATAGCCACTGTCTATTTTTCCTCCTTTCTTATAAGTGGAATCGTTTTCTATACGATATATATTAACTCGATTATCTCAGTCATTTTTTTGATGACTTTTTTTTGTTCGATTCGCTGCCATTCCAGTCGAATAAGTGAAATAGAGAATAAGTGAAATAGATAAAGGTTGATCTATTTCACTTATTTTCATTTTCATCTTCGTCATCAGATTCAAAAAAGTTCTTTCTTACCCAAATGATTATGATCAATATGAATTCCAACAACTTCATGAAGAAAATCATGAATAAAATGTGCCCAACTAACCAACCAGCCAAACTACTTCTTACAAATAAGATCCTCTTTTCGTTGTCGTTGTTATAGCGAGAGAGACAAAAGTTGACTAATCCGGGGATCATTGAATCAGGTTCAAGGTACGGGTTGCATAATTGCACAAAGAAATTAATAAGAAATTCCAATTGAAGGCGGAGCACGTACTTTCTTTTAGTGATAAGATCGTGAGGATCCAAAAAGCGCCTGTTGCGCAAAGTTTTTCGACTAGTCCAGAAGAGTTGAACGAAGAATGAGCCTAGAAATAGCATAATGATGCTATGAGGTTGAACCAATCCTTCATGGAGCGGCCTATTGTAGATCGATGTGAACATCACGAACTGTCCCGTAACAAAACCAGTCATTGCTGCTACCCGTCTCTGGTTGTCTTTTATGAAGAACTGTTTGTCTTTTATGAAGAAACTGGCTACAACGAAGAAATAGCCGAGACCTACGGTGGCTGTGGTCATAAATCCACAAAAGAGTCCACCTCCAATCACTGAATTGACTATTTTGTTCACTAGGAACAGTAAAAATTCTTAATAAAAATACAATATCACGACTACAACTGTGTTAGGACCACTACCCCTGTTATAGGATGGAGCTATGCGAGCGTCGTTCAACTCCTTGCCCTATACGGGACAAGGTTTTTACTGCAAAAGACCCCACCTATAGTGGTTTATCGATCGATATAAAACCCTACCTCTTTCTCCCTCCCATCTAGTGGTCGTCGGATTTGCCCACAATATAAATCAGAAATGCCTATTGCTCGTGCTTTCAATGTAGACTATCGCACCAGCGAACGACATTTTTTCTACACGGTCCAGTGCGAATGAACTTCACGGAAGCAGGAATTCCTGGACCACGAGAAAGCACCGACTATATAGCATGGAGCAGGTGGCTCACCTTTTCACATGGATTTATCAATGAAACCAACAAGGTAGCTTACCCAATCGCACAATGGAATTGATGTGGTCTTGCCCCGGCTAGGATGAAGCATGAAACTATATTATGTTACTTTACTCTCCGTTCATTTGTTGATATGTGAGTTTTTATGGGCATATGGTCATTTTCCGCCATGAGCGGAACGAAGAGGCAACTATTGACCAAGAGCCGCTGCGCCGCCACCAACCCCCCTCCAAGAAGAATTGTGCTCTGCTCCCCCTTCCCTACACAAAATCGGCGCCTTTGCATTTGTGTCAGGACATTCTCGCCGGTAGTCCGGACCACCGAAATCCCCGTCCGGACTACCGCCGGTAGTTCGACCACCAAACCCCGTCCGACCACCGCACGAATGTGTGGGCAAAAGAGGTTTTGACCTAATTTTTTGTACTTTCTTATAAATAGGAGTCTTGTGGCCTCCTAGGGTTTTGTCTTGAGTTGGCATTTGAGATATCTAGGGTTTGTGTGTGTCTCTTCGAGTGTGTGAGACGTTTGATGCTCAGGTCGCGCCTCGGAGATTTGTCCCTAGATATTGTGTGGATGCTTCAAGTGAGAGTTACGGTATAGCCGGCAGTAGACACCCCGATTTTGAACCCGGATGCACTCGAGCATTCCCGATGATGAAACGGACCGATCACTACTACCCGAAATTGGTGAAAATGGCTTGAACTTGATTAAAATCAACCAAACACCACCCAAGCAATCAAAACAGCCCAAACCAACCCAAGCATTGTTGAACCAAGCCAAACCATCAATCTGCCCACCAAGCACCTTGAGCGCTCAATCCTTGAGCGCTCAAGCCTCACGGCTTTGAGCGCTCAACTCGATCCTGATGCAGAGTATCTCATCATGAGATTTCATGCGTGGAGGAGCGTCTAACCACCCGTATACGTCTTGTACACGTATAATATGTCCTACATTGCCCTAAACTACTCCTAAAACTACCCCTAACCCATTTTGAATACAAACCCACTTATTCTCTCTCTACATTTTCCTCCTACACTCCTTCTATAAAACCACTCACCACCCCCGGGTTTCCAGTGACCATTTTTCACATACGCACTGCAGTCCTCCTACAAATTCCGAAATCATTCATCACTCTCTCTCTACAAAATCACCCATTCATAACCAAAACCATTGGCCAAAAACCATCCTGTCAAGCCTCAAATTCACCCTTGTTCATCAATCAACCATATACATTGTCTCATCTACCCGAATACCAACCCAAAATCCATAATCATCTACCATCAAGCCCAAAATCAAGCTTCAAGTTGCAATCATTTTCAAAAAGGTAGTCAAATATGTGAAAATCTCACTATTTTGGTTCTTCCGAGGAAGACCAAGAGGTCCAAGCAAGCTTTTGTACTTGCATTGGGCTTACAGGTCCTCAAATAACCGAACAAGACACTTTTTTAAATTTACAAAGGGCTAAGGCTTGAGCGCTCAAACCCAGCTTTTGGATCACCACTGTTTTGCTATTTTTGCACTCTTCATCGGCTTTGATCATCATTAAATGGTTTAATATGCTCATATCATTCTCAAAATAGTTTATTTCCATCTCTAAAGTGTATGCATGAGTGTTAATCTACCATTTCATGATGATTAAAAGTGAAAAGCTTTGTAAATCTTACTTTCAAAGGTCAAACAAGTGGTGATTGATGTTTTAATCACTTTGTTCAATATATTGAGGGTCCCGAGAATCATCAAAAATCTATTTGAAGGTCAAAAATCGAAAGCCATATGATGGATTGAGCGCTCAAGGTCATTCCTTTGAGCGCTCAAGCTCATTGGTTCATTTGCATGTTGATAGTTGTTTCGATGATGGATCATGGCTAGGTTTATTTTTGGGTTGTTGTTCCCGTGCTTGTGATCTCGAATCCCTCTCTCTCTTCCATTTTCAAGAGTTTCCTTTGCTAATTTTGTGATGATCCTTTTCTTTTCATCATTCTTTGAGAAATCAACCTTTGTTTTAATATGTTTATCTGAAAAAGTGTTTACAAACGTTTAATCTTGCAAAGAATGAGAAGAGAAGTCAGAAAAAGGATCAAACTCATAGAAGCTTTAAGCCGGTTTGAGCGCTCAATCCATGAGCCTTGAGCGCTCAAATCGGTTTGGAAGGCTGAGCGCTCAAGCCATCACCTTTGAGCGCTCAATCCTTATTCGGGATCCAGTTGCAAGGCGCTTTGTTAAGTCTCATGTTCAACATTTCTTGAGTTATTGTACAGCTTTTGTTATTTCTTATTTTCTAAACATTTGTAGTAATTTCCTTTCTTGTTGTCATCATCCTTTCCCATGTAGATCACATGCACAAGCATCCACCGTAGAATCACATTTCTTGTATATATTGTTGTTAAGTGATTCCCATCCCCGATTCCCCATTTTCGTGAATAGAATAGAATTTTGAATATTTTCAACATCCCACAAAATGTCGAGTAGAGACCGGTTCACGGACCGGGCGAGAGGTGTGCCGTAAACCCTTCCCCTCTCGTAACCAAACCCCGAATCCGAGAAATCTTTGGTTCCGCCATGATCGTGAAATCTTTTCAAATGGGTAAACGAGTCATATTTTTATCGGTTTCTCGAGTTCGGACCTCGAATCCGGTGGCGACTCTAACAATCCAATCTTTTCAAACGCAAAACCGAACCATTTCCGGGCCGTCCACAAGTCACGACTACTGGGACAGGTTAATATATATTTTATTTAATTGCAGTTGTGCAATTTTTGTTACACTTGTGTAATTTTATTGAAATATGTGTTAATCCAAGTGGGTTTAATTCGAAAGATGTCTTGTGGGATTTTTCAAATGTTTAAAATTCGATTTTGCATTGCATCCGCATAGTTCTTAGCCCCGCCGGGCGTGTTTTGGCAATCCCGCCGCCCGGCTTGCCGGTGACAGGAATCCCGAAATGCCCAAAGAACCCTCGACCGTGATAAATCACATCGTCACTATCGTTTTGACGGTAGGAGGCGGTTTTGATTTTGAGTCCGGTACCCTCGGTGACCAAAACCAACCTTTTGCATGTAATTAGCCATAGAAACCCACGTTTAGCAACCCACCCGTGCGTTAAGTTTACATGCTCCATCATGTTAACATGCTATGTGTTACCGCTTTCCTCTCCATGCCATGTTGCATTCACGCATTTGCATTGTATATAGTCGTCGCGAGCGTCGTTTGAATAGATATTCCATGTAGATATCCCGTTTAGTTTTAGTGCCTCTACGGTTAGTAGGAGGTTGCCTTGGCCCGATGATGAGTCGTGCATCCCATATGCGCGTTGTTCTTACGAGTTAGCCTTTAGGACGACTGACGTGGAAAATTTGGATCATCAAATTCCTAACACCGATCTAAACGGGTTTAAGGGACATTGGCCCGAGGAGGGTTAATCGCCCTTAGGCATCTGATCTTAGATCATTGTCGGAATTCGTGTGGATCAGAATTTCCCAAATCCGACCATCCGATATCAAGGACTTATCACTTAAAAGAAAACTTGAGGATTGAGGCAATCTTCCAAAGTCAAGCCGAATTCAGTCTAGGAGACTTTAAATCCATGGAGTTTGAGATACCTCCAAAGTTCACCGTGCTCGAACGGCTCCCCGTGTTTCGGCTAGCCTTAAGTGCATTTGTATCCAGATTTCAACAACCTTATTGCTCGTCTTGGATGGTTTATAAGGAGATTGGCTCGATTCCACGGCGATTGGAATTTAACCTCGCCTGGGCACGACTTACCCGTGGTTGTTGTTTCGCACATTCGTGCAATGCCTTAAGTGAGATCGAAACCGGTAGCGAGTCCTTAGGATAGGATTCAGTCTAGGAGACTTTAAATCCATGGAGTTTGAGATACCTCCGGTGTTCGCCGTGCTCAAACGGCTCCCCGTGTTTCGGCTAGCCTTAAGTGCATCCGTATCCGGATTTCAACAACCCTATTGCTCGCTCGGATGGTCTATAAGGAGATTGGCTTTGATTCCACGACGATTGGAATTTAACTCCGCCCGTCACGACTTACCCGTGGTTGTTGTTTCGCACATCCGTGCAATGCCTTAAGTGAGACCGAGACCGGTAATCCGCATCTTAGGACGACATGACAACGACACAATGCACGACATTTCCTTCAATAAAACCAGGGGCACGATCTGAATTTGACCTTTTTGCTTTATCACGCCTCCGAGCCGTTAGTCCCAAAGAAACCTTACAACGCCCGAGCAAAAGTTGACTCAACCCTTAAACCTCAAGACATGGATGTTCCAACAAATCGAAGGACTCAAGATGGTCAGTGAACAACCTCGGGCAATCAAATCACCTGTACTCATGATCATGGTGCAAGACGGCGTGGACTGCCTCCCAAGGTTCCAAGAGAACCTCCAATGACCCGGAAAAAGCCTTAAATGGCTGCAGCTTTGGCCAAGATCTCTCGAACTAGAGGAATCTATCATGGAAGGATTCAAACCTATAGAGATGCACCACTGGGACGTCGAAAAGGAAAACCTCACCCGAAAGCGAAATGACTTACTTCAAGAAGGACAATACATTATTCGCCAACAACAACCATACTAGCACCATCAAGAAAGCCAAACCAACCATGACCATAATCCAAATCAATCGGCCTAAAGACCAACCAAGAAAATTCTCTCAAATCCCCACACCCTCGTCCCTCGGTCTATGAGGAGCTTCTCATGGCCGGTCTTCTTAAACCACTCTCTCCAACTCCTTTACCTCGAAAGCTCCCGGCTTACCACGACTCCAAACGCCTTCGTACCTTCCATCAAGTGCCCGATCATGCTACCGATGATTGTCAACGCCTTCGTCATGAGATTCAAGATCTCATTGACAATAAAACCATCTCTCTTTTGCCACTCGAGTCCAACATCATATTAAACCCCATGCCTCAGCATAAACAAAACCTCGGCATCAATCAAATTAGCCTCAATTCCACAAAAATTGCACCTTTGAGCTCCACCAACAATGATCCCAACCAAACTGAACCAGTCAACGAAGTCACAACCCAAATCAACCGCCCTCAAAACCGGCGAAGAGAATTTTCCCAACTCTCTACTCCTTTGCCCTTGGTCTGTAATGAGCTTCTCATAGCAGGTTTCCTCAAACCACTTCAACCAACTCCACCCCCACAAAATCCCCCACATTCCTA
This sequence comes from Vaccinium myrtillus, assembly GCA_016920895.1. NCBI lineage: Eukaryota > Viridiplantae > Streptophyta > Magnoliopsida > Ericales > Ericaceae > Vaccinium > Vaccinium myrtillus. Next base: position 560 of record JADGMU010000748.1, on the reverse strand, counting down.
CAACCCAAATACCTTCTGTATCTATCACCAAACACCCGGTCACCCTACCAAGAGATGCCAACGCCTCCGCCACAAGATTCAAGATCTCATTGACAACGGATCCATCTCTGCACCACTGGCAAAACCAAATACCTCGCCAAATCAATGAACCAACAATGGCCATGCAATAATTCAACCTTCCACGAGTCTTGGAAGTCTTCAAGTGTCGAGTTAAGTTTTCACTTCTGATTGAGTCAGTTTGTATTTCGAGTCTGTTTATGTTTTCCTCGTCTATGTGTTTTCATCTTCGAGTCTGTAATATCTTGTTATTGTTGTAAAAAAAAAACAAAAAAAACAAAAATAGAGTCAACTTTGTAGTCCCGAACTACGCACGACCTGATTCCTTGCAAAGGGATACGTAGGCAACCCTTAGTGGTTCGGTCGCAACCATCAAAAATCAATGTCATGCTCATGTGTTGAAATTGTCAATCATAAACTTGGGTTTTTGCAATGATCTCTCAACTTGGAATTGTCTTACACCATCATTTGAGAAACATGATAATCACTTTGAAACACGAGAT
>JADGMU010000746.1:0-22873 GCA_016920895.1 Vaccinium myrtillus | reverse complement strand
CTTCTGACACTATTTGCATGTTTTGGAGGGTTTTGATATAGAAATGAGAAAAACATAAAACTACAAAGTTGTAGCCCTTCAAATTATCTACGTTTTGATATATAATACGTTGAAAACGGAGTTCGGAGTAAAAAGTTATGGCTGAAACACTGTGACTGACTTTCTGTTGGGGTTTGAGCGCTCAAAGTGGATTGAGCGCTCAAGGGTAAAGCCTTGAGCGCTCAAGCCCTTCCCCCGATCGCCAAATTCTGCTATTTTATGATACTTTTCAGACCTTGTAGGCTCATTTCAAGTATGAGTAACTTGAATGAGCCCACAGTCTCCTCACAAGACTAAAACAGTGATTTTCACATGGTTTTAACTACCTTTTGGCTTGATCAAGGCTTGAACTTGTGGTTTGATGAATGGATGGGTAGTGGTTGTGTTTATGGGCTATAAATGAAGTATTTTGGACAGAGGAGTGTGAGTGTAGGGCTGATTGAGTGATCGATTGAGTGGATGATGGAGTATTTGAGCTTAAAATGGTGATTTTGGCTTGGATGAGGTGGGTTTTGATGGAAGAGCTAGGTTTGGACGAAATTGATGGAGTGTATGGGCTGTAAATGGATTATTAGAGTGAGAGAGGGGTTGTTGTAGTTGGTTTCTCAAAGACCCATGTGTTGTAGGCCTTTTTTAGAAGATTTTTGGGTGTTTTGGAGGTTGAAGATGATGGAGGATGGTGGCTATGGAGGAGAGAGAGTGGGTTTAATCTGATGGGGGGAGAAAATGGCAGTAGGGGCAGCCAAGAGGGTGAGTGAGGGAGTGGATGAGGTTTATATAGAGAGAGAAATGGGAGGGAAGTGGGTTTAATCTTTGAATTGGGTTTGGGGGGTGATTGAGGAGATGTTCAAGGGTCTAGGAAGTGTATTTAGGCAGTAGAAAACATAGGTAGACGCTCCTCTTGCAGTAGAATATCATTATTAAATGCTCTGCAGAAAACTGATCTGGATCAGAGTTGAGCGCTCAAAGCCATGGGCTTGAGCGCTCAAGGTGGTTTTTAGGGTTTGAGCGCTCAAGGTCCAGGGCTTGAGCGCTCAAGGCTGTTGCTCAAAAGGTAAAACTTTGCGGGGCCGCCCCGGGTGCTACCGAACTCCGTTTCGTGCGTGGTTTGAAGCGTTGGAAAGCTTGTTGAGTGTACTTTCTAACCCAAGTGGTTTGAACCCAAGATAATTTGTACATCCAAGTATGTGACCATTTTACCCTCAGAAGGTCGGGAAAACAAGTCATTTTGGTAAAACAGACACATCTCCCTCATTTCAAAACGGATTGGGACATATTATATATCAAAAAAGAGGGTTTTGAATGTACTAGAAGATGGTGTAGGCTTGGGTTTGTTTTGAAATGGTTTATGGATGGTTTGAAGGGTATTTTGGTCATTTTGGTTGGTTTAAGGTTGTTCTAGGAGGGTTTAGAATGGTTTAGGGTGGTTCGGTGAGTTCAAGCCTTGTTCTTAGCCTCGAGGTATGCACGATTGGTCTATTTCATCATCGGGAATGCTCGAGCGCATCCTGGTTTCAAAATCGGGGTGTCTACACATGTCCAAAATAGAAATCTCCACTTTTATTTAGGAACGGAGGGAGTATATATTTTCGCTAAAATTTATAATTGGAGTTGGTTATTATTTTTATTTGATGCAGCTGTACGTATTAGATTAGAAAAGTTGAAATAAGTTTAACGTTTAGGAACAAAAGTGAAATCTTCACTTTTAAACTTTCAGTGTCAATTTTATGTGTTTTTAATCAAGGGAAAAAAACGTGGTTGAAAATAAGGACTTTGCTTTTATAACCTTGATAAAAAGGAAATTAACTGAGATCGTTCACGATTTTTGGAGTAGTGATCATAATCACTTTTAAACTTTCAGTGTCAATTTTATATTGTTTTTAATCAAGGGAAAAAAATGTGGTTGAAAATAAGGGACTTTGCTTTTATAACCTTGATAAAAAGGCTCTGTTTGGAACATGAGGAAGGAAAGGAAAAGGGAAGGAAAATTTCACTATTCACAAAACTTAATTTTTTTTATTTTTTATTTTTTTGATCGGCAACAAGAATTTATTGAACTCGACAAAGGGTACATCGAGGAGAAAGGCAAAAACATCAAGCGAGAAACTAAATGTAAAGCCAAAAGAGTGGACAAAAAAAAAAAAAAAAAAAAGTGTGGTACACGGGGTACCCAGCCAAAACAACATTAGTCTATCCGAGGCAAAGCATGACCTCCAAAACGTTGGAAACAACAAAAGACTCCAAACATGTAGTAGCTGTAGCAAGTACTTGTAGTAGCCTCCTCAATGGTGCACTGGCTCTAGCAAATACTTGTAGTATCAGGTGGCATTGACCAACATTAATTTTTTTTATTTTCCCTCCTCTTTCTCTCCAAACCAGACAAGAAGAGGGAAAATTTTCCATTTTCCTTTTCTTTCCTCATGTTCCAAACAGAGCCTTAGTCAATTTTTGTATGGTCGTCTTCAAAGGTTAATGTGGTGATTGAATGGTTTTGAATTTTTTTTTTTTTGTGACAAGCCTAGTTGTCGTTGTCGTTGATCTTTTCTTACTACAGATGATCCGAAGAAGGGCAGTATTAATTGTAATCACAGCTTAAGATTGTCCTTCCTGTTGGAAAAAAAACTTGATTTTGGTCAAATTCCGGTGTACTGAGTTTGGTCCAGTAAGTTTTCCGTTAATTTATTTGTCTCTGTTATTGTTGTTTTTCCAGATTTTCCGTAACCGAGTTGATAACACTTCCAATATTTATTTATTTTTGCTTTTAAAAACCTATAGATGTTTGAGGAAGATAATTTGTTTTCCGAAAATAAACTTCGCAAGAAGGCCTACAAAATAATCATTTTAGATCATCCGATTACGAGCTCGGTACATGATTAAATATAATGTTCCATTAAAAAAGTTGGACATAAAGTTTGCCAGCCTTCTGAAAGAAAGACCTCTGAAAGCTAGTGAACATTTCCTTGCCTTTGAAAGCTAGTGGTCTTGCCTTACAGACTTAGGGCCAGGTTTGCTCCGATATAATCTCACATTCGATTTCTCTTGCCAACTATGTTAACCACCAACTCATCTAAAAGCTTAAGCTTTTAGAGAGAGAGGTAACTATATTATTTATATTCTCAACACCAACAAAACTGTTGGCCCCTTGGGGTTATGCTCGTTCATTACCTTTAAGGCCCCGGAATTAGTCAAGGTGTGCACAAGCTAATCCAGACATCCGGGTAATAAAAGAAAACGTTGAAATCGAGTTTTTTCAATCATAAAATCGAGAATATGTAGATGGGAAAATTCTCCATGTATTTTGGTAGCTGTTAAAACTGGTTGTTGTGAAGTGATCATATGGAATATAAAATGGAAATATTCTCAATTTTTTCTTTTCCCATTAGTTGTGGTGGTAGTAATGGTGAATAATGGTGATGGTGACAGTAACGTAACAGTTTTGGTGGTGGTGAAAGCTTGATGGTGAAGTGATGGTGCTAGATTGAGAAAATTATCAAGCTTTCTGGGAGATCTGCCGCAGTGAAATCTAGAATATATTTTGGTAGCTGTTAAGCTTTCCAAAAATAAATACTGATATTTTTATTGAACAGTAAAAAAGATTTTATTAATCTTTGGAAACAAATTACAAAGATTAAAAGGATCCTAGGCACAAGGCAACACGACAGAGAAATAGCCGGCCACGAAAGGCACCTCTCACTCTGCCGATAGACACCTGACACTAGGAATCAAAGGGAAAATAACAACTTGAGGCTGGCAAGAAACCAACCAAAACTCCTGATAGGAAAAAAAAAGCCCTAAAGCTAAAAACAACCAAAACCCAAAGAGACCACCAGAACTGAAAACGAAGCACGAAAACCAGAAAAAGACCTCAACGACATCATTGGCATTCATTAGAGAAACTTCTTACGATTTCATCATCATCCCCCAAATAATCTTCGCCTAAGATCTTGTTTATTGACCGAGTAGCCTGAGCCGACTCAAAGTGAAACCTGTTGATCCCTTCACAAGAAACAGATAAAGCAGTAGCAGCAATCGCAGATCTGAACACAATGCATTTTTTTTCTTTTGACCACCCTTCTTCCTGGATTTAGGAAAACCCAACATTTTTTAATTCGTCTTCTGTTTTCTTAATACTAATATTCATCTACAAGAAATAACCCTACAAGAATAACCAAACATTCCTAGATGTCAAACTTGTCAATTAAATTTGACTAATTCTAATTTTTTTATATTTTTAAATCCGAACCTTACATGATTTTAAAAACATCATTTAACTATCAATCTTCTTGCAGTTTTAGGAGCAAAAGTACTAATTATGTCCTTATCATTAATCGAGGAATGCAATATCATTATCACACAGTACAATTTACAATAATTTAATATTCTTGGAATGAAAATTGTTCTTATATGCAAAATATACTCTAGATGAAAATTTGGCGTCGCCGGAGCCACCTGGTCCCTACGTAGCTCCGGCCCTGCTAAAATTTGATGGCTGCAATTGGATGCCAACAACCATTTACACAAGGATGATTTGGGGTTTTTAATTGAGTAGTTGTGAAGATAATTAATGTTCCAGGTGATGTCAGTGATGACTGTGTGAAGACAATTTTCTGATATTTTTTTTTCAATGTAGGGTTTTTAATTGTAACAGGGACAAGAACCTCTACTAGCCACTCCTAGCTAACTCCATTCTTGCACATAAATGCATCCAATTTGTATTATTTGTATAATATCCGTACAAGAAGGATTGTACCATGTTCCTTAATTTTTTTTGAACAGTATACCATGTTGCTGAGAAAAATTTAGGTGCGGATTGGGTGGGACACGTGGTACCCGACACCCAATCCGAGCAGTCCAAACAGGAGACATGGGGTTATTGTAGTTACTGGGGGGATCAAAATATTATCATTAAGAAAGAGAGATAGTGAGAATCAATCAGAGGAAAAGAAAAGGAGACATGGGGTTATTTGATGATCTGCCATTAAACTAAGTTACCGTCAAAACCCACCATCATATTGTGTACGGTGACAGGTTGGTTCGTGGGGGCGTGGAGGGGATCAAGAGACGGTTGGTTTGCCGGAGATGGGACTGCTCAGAATTGGGATCGGCCGGAAATGGAGTTGCCGGGGTGGGGAGGGGAGTGGCCAGGATGCTGCGAGGAGAGAGGGTGCGAGGGATTACATGTGAGTGAGATAGAGGGAAGAGAGTAGAATATTTGATGTTCTAATCTTAGCCATCCATTTCAATGGCTGAGATGGAGTGTCTATTTTTGTGTTTTTTTATGTGTACCCGGAACCGATCCCTTAAAAAAGAGGTGTAATTTCCACACAGAATTGCTATCCACACTACTTTTTTCTTTTCGTTAATTTTTTATGTATAAAAAATTTACTAAAAAGAAGAAAAAATTGTGTAAATATTTATTTTCGGGCGTGTGAAAATCAAGTACCTTAAAAAAATGCATTATTGTGTGGACTGGACGACTCAGACGGAGGCATTAGTAGAATAGAAATGACAAAAAATAAAATAAAATAAAATAATCAACAAACAGTAGATCGTAGGCGACAGTAGGTGTTCGCTTAAAAAATCTTTAATGGTCAAGGTTAAATTCGGCATTGTTGAATCTACTATACGGCATGCTTTTGTTTTTTTTTTTATAGGTGAAGCGGAATATTAAATTTTACCATTTGTTTCCAATTACTAGAACATTACACGTGTTAGCTGTTAAATTTGTACTTCCTTTCAACAGCCTTTTCCAAAAGCATGCCGTAAAAGAAACATGTTACGGGTATACTATTTGTGCACTCAAAATGCACACCAACCTGATGTGGCGAGTGAGGAGAAGTCTAATGTGGGGCTCACTCAAAAAATGGGTTTCTCCCCATTTGTCATATCAAGGTGGTGTGCAAAATACCGAAATGTCGTTAGGTCAATTTAATACGTAAACTTTTGATTGGGACGTAAATGTCATTTACCCATTCTTTTTCCCTATAAATACCGAACCCAATTTGGCTCAAATCATCTTGTACCTAAACCTATCACCTTGCAAAAAAGACCTAAACTCGAGAGTGAGAGATGGCCGAATTTGCTAATCCAGCAGGAATGGTGACAAATGTTCCCCACGAGTTTGTGGTGGTCGCTATGTTTGCTGTTGCAGAAGAAAACAAGAAAAAGGTTTTGTTTCCCCTCTCTCTCTCTCTCTCTCTCTCTCTCTCACACACACACACACACGCACATACAAACACATAGATGAGGGGCAGACCTATATAGAGGCAGGGGGGTCAATGACCCCTGGCCCAAGACTTATATTTTTGAATATTTTAGTAATGTTGCCCCAAGACTTATACAATATTCTCTAGATCTTGATCCAAATAACATGAAATATTTATAATCTTGTCCAAATAGTTCACGAATCTCCCATGATCTTTTCTTTTTTTGTGGTCCTACCATTTTTTCACACACTCTCCCTCACATGCAAATAAACGGAGCACAGTTACGCATCATATAATTTTCTTTTTTGTTTCCTCCTACTCTCTCTCTATCCCAAGTAACACGAGATGCCACTTTTTTCCATGTACATAATGAATATAGATCTTTTGTTTTAGTATTCAAATGTACTTCCTTCGTCTTTTTTATAGTACCTTTGTTCATAATTTTTAAATTTTTTCTTACCAAATTAAAGAGCTAATCGAGATCTTCAATTTGGTACGAAAAAACTAGAAAAATCATGCTTGGAAATACTCTAAGGGTGGTCTTGTCAAAACCATTTTGTTTGTCTTGTCAAAACCGTTTTTGTTTGTCCAAAATTACAACATCTTAAAAATCTTGTATTTTTTGCGATGCCTTTTACGCATTACAGTTTTGACACAAACAAAAATTATTTTGACATTATAATTTCCCATTTTTATCCCAAAATTTAACTTATATTAGTAGGTGACCATCAAAATTAGACGAATGAAGTATATGTAGTAGATCCTTGACCCTACTTGGTGATAAATTATGCGTCTGAACCGATCGATCGAGACAAGTTTTTGATTGTTTTTAAAATTCTAATTTGACAAAATATTTCCTAAATGCAGTGTCCGAATCAACCCTGTTATGTGTATGAGAACGTTGCTTGTTACTGGCCGAAGACGGTGGATCATAAGTACTATATGGTCATACAAGTAAGCTGTGGTGAAACTTCAGAAATCATTGGGGTGATAGTCTACGAGGATGCCAATACAGTCCAGAAGAATCTCGAACAGTTCAAGCCCGTCTTTCCTAAGCCTTGCTAAAGTCGTCAATATATGACGGTATATATGCACATTCCTTATTACTCTCACGCATCTTCTCTCCACGGATTTCTCGCTTTGCATTCCCGTTCTTATTGTCATTGCTCTCAGGAATTTTAGTTTTAATAATTTGAGATGTTTTTAATTAAAGGAACATTTTCACGCTCGCACCCAACTTCTGCTTCCACTCCAATTCCCATGAATGATTTAGGACTTCGGTCTAACTACACCGATCTGGGTATTTTGAAATAATCTAGAGCACGATTATGTATCGAGTATTAGAAGATTAATCTAGATTAAAAAAGATAATGATCAAACATAAGATTTAAATCATTCTATAAGCAAGAACACTCAAGAAAATAAGACTACAATGAGAGGGACAAGAATTCGGAGCGCTACGGCGCATCTGGGGCACGTGTTAGCGCTTCCCAAGGCTAATTAAGGGTCCAAGATGCAGTGTTGTGCTACCAAAGCGCTTCCCTACTACATGCTTTAGAATAAACTAGCAAAGTGCAAAGATTAATCAAAGGGCTTAGCTTAATTAAAACATACATTTACGTAAAACATTAAGGCTAAATGGTAATGCTAAATGCATTAATTATACCTTTCATTAACCAAAGTGATCAGCACCGGCAAGAGCACCATCTTTACCTGAATGCTTCAACCCAAGATTTTGAGCATCTAGATACAACCCTAGACTTCTAAGTTCTAACCCCCCAAATCCCAAAGGAAATACAGACTCTACTGGTTGAAATCGCTAATTACATTAACATATTTGGTTTGTGTAACAAGCCCCCGTCGGAAGAATGTACAAACAGAGAAAGAGTGATATTTGGCAACCGCCATCTTACATTTACCCTAAAATTCTAATTTCAAAGTTGCTTTCAAATTATGTTAAAAAGTAGGTTAATTTTTTGCTAAAATTTGTCAAACACTCTTTGTTAAACACAATACTCTTTGAAAAATTGCTTCTTTGAAAGGGTACATTAAAAGACAGTACGTGCTGGCCTTGGGCTAATAACGTTGAGGCGATCGCTTGTAATTTATCACAAATTCATCACATGCGTCTTTCAGAAGATGGGCTAAAGATGTCAATATACGACGGTATATATGCACAAGTTTGGTTAATTGGTTATCGGTTTGAATCCTGCTATATAATGACGCTAAAATTGGTTTGGGTAAGGCCGGCTCTGGGCACAAACCCACCAAATTTCGAGATATATTAAATATTATATATGTGAACAATATTGCAAATGCAGCTACGGTAGTTCAGCGGTAAAGGATGTCTACCTGTACCCAGAAGGTCTCGTTTTCGACCATACAGTCAATACTTGTTATTGCTAATACGATTGAGGACGATTTTACGGACGAATTTGTTTTCTTGCGATACCATAAAATTTGTTGTATAGTGCAACAACCACCACCATTCTACTCGCTCGCCGGAAAACCACCTCCAACCGAAGAACCAATCCTTCTTCCGCATTCACCACCGCACCACCACCCGATATTATTCATGTGAGCCATTGACGATCGTTTACCAAGCACTTCTTTCCACCGCATGCAGAGAAATCAAAGCCCGCTCACGCGCCTACTGTACTAGGCCATGCATGCATCTGGGAAGGCCTAAAATTGTAACATTTCGGTGTTGATGAAATAGTTAGGTTGAATAAAGAGCAAGTTTTCCAAAAAACAAAATCTACATTTGATAAAATCAAACAGTTGATTTTATCAAACGGGAAAGACATGTGATTAAATCAACGCAAAATCAAGTGTCTTTTTGCTTTGATTTAATCACATGTCTTCTTCATTCGATATAATCAAGTGTTAGATTTTATCAAATGTTGATTTTATCTTTTGAAAAACTTGGCTGACTAGTTTTTCAAAAGATTTTACCAAAAATTTGATAAAATCAAGTGTTAGATTTTATCAAATGTTTATTTTATCTTTTGAAAAACTTGGCCGACTAGTTTTTATCAAAATTTGATAAAATCACCCCTTGATTTTATCAAATGAGGAAGATGGTTGATTAAATTTCAGCTTTTTTGAATGCAAAAAGGCTGAGATTTTATCAACCCTTCTCCTCATTTGATAAAATGACCTGGGGGGCGTGCTGCACAGCTTGGTGCTGTGCAGCGTGCTGTGCCCGCACGGCGCGGCCGGACGGCCACTTTTTGGCGATCCGAGACATTCACCGGATAGCCCTCGTCGAGTACTACAAGTGTACCAAAAATCAACTTGAACGGATATCGTTAAGTGCCTAATCGAACACAAATAGATTGAAATGAAATGGAACACAAATGTACATAAATACTGGATCCAAATCACTAAACCCATTTTTTTCAAGCTATTTGTGTTCCGATTAGATACTTAACGATATCCGATCAAATTGATTTTTGGTACACTTGTAGTACTCGACGATGGCTATCCGGTGAACGTCTCGGATCGCCAAAAAGGGCTTGGCCGGCCAGCGCTGCGCATCAAGATGCATCTGCAACAAGACAAGTCAAAAGACGCCCCCTTATTCTGATAAAATGACCCTTGATTTTATCAAATGTTTTGATAAAATAAAACAAGAAACTCAGCCTAAAGAGTCATATTCATTTAGTTCTTATTATGTTTAAATTTGTTTGTAGCCCATAGACTCATATTAAACCCGATTACGCTACTACTGTGAGAATACAAAATACTTTTCTCATATATACAAGTGTTGGGCACCGGTTATAAAATCAAGAATTTATGTCGTAAAATCAATTATCGCTATATTATTGGGCCACGGATCTAGTTGATTAATCATGAATTTATTAGAATCGATTGTTATTCAGACTTGTACGTTATCTGCAAATCACATGATTAATTGATCGTTTTAAAAAATCATGCATGGCTCCTCAGTGAACTTGTAATTTTGGTATTTGTATTCTCACATCTGCTTTGCTTATGAAGTTTGTTTAAACCATTTTTCAGTGTTGGGCACCGGAGCTGCTTAAATAAATGTCTTGGCAACTACGAATAAGTGGCCTTCGCTGATGGAATTCTTATTATCTATCTTTAGTACTGTTGGTTTGTAATAATAATTGGGCTTTCGCCCAGACTTTGGGTTTTGTTTGTGTGGGGATTTATACATCCCGATTGTATTACTTTAAGACTTATTCCATCATTGTATGTATGGCATGGCCACAAAAAAGCTCCGGATGATGTACTTGTGAATTTGTTTTATTTAAGGTGTGCTTAAATTTATAATACCTCTATTTTATAGTGCTCGTTAAGATTTTATTTTATTTTTTTGAACGGCAAAAAAGATTCAAACTTTTAGGAGTTATTTGATAAACTTCTTCTAGGAGTTATTGATATCTCGATTCACCACTTAAAATTGAGACTTTTTGTGACAAACTTTTGTTGTCATCGATCATAATTTTTGGTTTCTTGTGACGGGTTTGATATTTTGTCCCTCGAAAAACTTATTACTACAGGCGTGTTGTGTCAAAAAGACTAAAAAAATAATATTTTTCACCATACCAATATTGTCATGAAAAAATAATAAGTGGTGACGAATATATATATATATTTTTTTTGTGGCATGATATTTTATCTTGTCAAACAAATCTATCATGAAGCTGTTGGAAATAGTTGTATGATTGTATCTATAAAGGGAATTTACGAAAATACAGACTTATGGTTACTTTTAATATGATAATTAAATCAACCACAACATGACCTTCATAAGAATGTCCCGGATATTATGCAAAGCGAAAGATAATGTTAAAAAAAAATCATTAACTTTTCCTTTTAGTCGCTTGGTTGGATGAGAGAGAAGCTCTGATTGATTTGAATAGTCGATTGATTAATACTCCCTTTGTTCTCGGAAGATTGTCATGTTTGAAATGAGAACTCAAAAACAAACATGTTGGTTTTAAAAAAATTTAATAACTTTTTTCGCAAGATACTAGATATTATTTATATAGTTCAATTTAATATTCTTTTAACTTTTGATAAAAAGTTTCAATTTGTTCAAGTAAAAAAAACAAATTATCTATATAGTTCTCGATTTGACGGACAAGATATTCTCTTTGGGACAATGAAAGTTTATCAATCATTTTGAAGACCATCACCAAATTCAAATCCTGGCTCCAATAATCTACCACCAATATGGACCAGCCAAGAACTCCTCGAAATCAAATCTATGGGTGTTTGTACCATATCTAGACCATACACGTGGCAGAGTATTTTTTCCGAAATGGTGATCACCAAAAATCCCTATAAATCAGGAGATGCTTATCCTCAGAAGAAATGATAAGACTGTTGCCTTATATTTAGGGGGATACATTTTTAAATTTTGAAATTTTACTAAGCCGAAAACACATGTGAGAATTATCAAGTTATTGGGTAGTTATTTTCGGCTAAATGGAGAACGTGGACAAGCAGTTATCAAGAGCAGCATAAAAAGACACAAATCAAGGGACGTGATTCCATATCATGGGCATTCACAGCGGTTACAAGACTTCTGAAGTTCTATAAATACAAATCCTAGGGCAATTTTGCAGAGGTTCACACACCAAAAGCTCACAGCAGCATTGTAATTGATTTCCTAACCATCGAGTTAGTCGATTGTTATTCTCTCAATCATGTCTATCACCTCTCATCTCCTATCTTTCTCTTCTTTCTCCTCTTTATTTTCTATGTAATCTTCTTTTCTTCTTTTGTTGTTAAAGTCCTTGTTCAAGGCATTCGAATTTCTGTAACTTAGTTCCTCTTAATTAAGTTATCATTGTTGCTTGAAAGGAATTCATTCAGATTTTAGGCGTTTTTCCTTTTCTTCTTTTGGAGATCTTCTATCTCCTGGCACGCCTGCACGCTCGCAACACCATTCGGTGTTGACATTAACAATTCTCCTGTCCCTGGAGAATTCCGTGTCAACAATGGGACACATGCTCATCAGCAGACCCAAATTCTATTTGATACCACCGATTTACTCCCTCCCCTTTTATCAGTCAAGCTTTTCTTGCTGGAATTTTTGGTTTAAAGAATGTCGGATAGAAGTCTATTTGAAAACAGCGGCTATGGGGTGCGAGATGCTGCAGTAGTGGTGATTTCTACTACTCTTGGTAGGCTTAAGATTTCCTCAATCAGCTTTAATTTCCAGCAAAAGCTCCGCATTTCGAGTTCCTATTCCGGTTATAGTTTAACAACCTGTTTTTTCTTGAAATTTTTTTGCCTATCCGCTCTCTCTCATGCTTTAGAGTCTAGACTGCGCCTGGCATGCTAACGCTCTCATCCTTCAAGTTTAAGAAGTTTAAGTCGAGCCAAACTGTAATTGTGGTTTGTGTTGATGATGATCTGAACCTTATTGGAACATCGGAAGAGCTTATAAGAATCACTGAAGTTTGAGTTGAATTTTTTTTTGCATCATGGCCTGCAGATCGAGCACTTGACAAATGAATTCTAGCATTGTGTTAACATATGTAGACAAAGTCCTCTAGCACTTTGACATGGGTAAGGCTCATTCTCTACGTACTCTTGTGTGTTGGGAAGAAACCTGTTCCGCCAGAAAAACCAAAAGAGAGATTTTTGAAGTTTTGGTCCGGACGGAAAGTGCAGAAAGCTGTCTGCAGGTTTTTGGTGCAATTCTGAAGTTGCAGAATTTTTGGTCCGGATGGTGGTCAAGTCCGTCCGGACGGTCGGCATGGAAAAGATGCGCGTTTTTGTATTTTTTTAGGGTTTCTGATGTATTGTGTCGCCTTATTCTATAAAAGGGACACTTAGGGCAGCCCCCCATTGTAACTTTGATCATTATTCATCATAGTGAAACACCCCAGCACCCCGTGGAGTACGATTAAGCAATCAGCTTAAGTCGGAACCACGTAAAATCTCTGTGTCTTGTTCTTTCTTGCTTCTCATTGTTTTCTATTCTTGGTTTGTTCTTCGATTGTGTGTGTTTGTCTGTGGGTTTAAAGGGCGCGAATCCATAACAACTGGTATCAGAGCTCCGGGCTAGGAGGTCAAGGGTTTACACAATGGCCGACGACAAAGTCAAGATCGAGAAGTTCAATGGTACAAACTACGCGTTCTGGAAGATGCAGATGGAGGATATTATGTATCAGAAGGATCTGTATCTCCCCATCGATGGCAAGAAGCCAGGCGAGATGAATCAAGCGGATTGGGATGTTCTGGATCGCAAAGCCCTAGGGACTGTGCGACTAAGCCTCGCGCCGTCAGTTGCGTCGAACATCGCCGAAGAAAAGACTACAGCAGATTTGTTCAAAGCCCAAGAAAAAATGTACGAAAAGCCTTCTGCGGTGAATAAGGTATATCTTATGAAAAAGTTATTTAATTTAAAGATGCCTGAAAACTCTATTGTTGCTGAACATTTAAACGAATTCAATACGGTCACGAATCAGTTAGAATCCGTGGGTATCGATTTTGATGATGAGATCAGGGCTCTTGTTCTATTATCTAGTCTGCCAGAAAGTTGGAACGGACTTGTTGTGGCAGTGAGCAATTCCTCCGGGTCTGCAAAGATAAAATTAGAGGATGTTGCAGGGTTGATATTAGGAGAAGAAGCTCGGAGAAGAGCATCGGGTGAGGATATTGCTTCAGGTTCAGCATTGAGTACAGATGAAAGACGCAGGTCTATGAATAGGGGTGGCAACAAAAAGGGCAAGGGAAGATCGGCGTCCAGGAATAGGGACCGGAGTAAATCTCGTGGAGGAGATGAGGGTTGTTGGAACTGTGGTCAGAAGGGGCACTGAAAGCGAGACTGCAAGGCACCGAAAGCAAAAGAATGAACCGAAACAATCAAGGAGGTAAAAATACAATAATATTTCTGACGAGTCTGATAATGATGCTTTGATTTGTTTGTTGGATTCTCGCAGTGAGTCTTGGATTGTAGACTCTGGAGCTTCATTCCATGCTACTCCACGCATGGATGTGTTACATAACTATGTGCAGGGAAATTTCAACAAAGTGTATTTGAGCGATGATGAAGCCTGCAATATAGTTAGGAAAGGAGATGTGCAGATTACTCAGACAGATGGGACGGTTCTGAAATTGAAGGATGTTAGACATGTGCCTAGTCTAACACGGAATCTTATTTCAGTGGGTCAGTTGTCAGAGGTTGGAGTTGTCACATCGTTTACATCAGACGCTTGGAAGATGAGCAAGGGGGCCTTGATTCTTGCTCATGGTAAAAAGGAAGGAACCCTATATGTATCTACGGGTACTTATAGTAGCATCGTGATAGGCACGCAATATCATAGATATAAATGCCTAAAGAGGGGAGTTCTAACACGGTTTTATCTTATTTATTCCCTATTTTCCACTTGATGCGTTGTTTTGGTATGCTTTTGTGTTTTTGTTAATTCTTAGGAAAATAAGGCTGTTTTAGCGCCAAGATTGGATTGCAGAGACTTGAAGGCCGTGATAGAGCTTGAGGGCATGGAAGGTCATGAGACCAAGTGGTGAAGTTAATTTCTCGAGGGAAGCACTTCGGATCGTTGGGAGCGCTACAAAGATTTTGGTGGAGCGCTCAAAAGTGGCAAAACAGGGCTCACAAAGTGAACAGAAGCTTGGCGAGCGCTACACCAAAAGAGGTGTAGCGCTACCGAATGATTAGAAGGTCAACTGGTCAAAGGGCGGTCAACGGTCAAATTGAGAGTTAATGGGTTAGGTAGCGCTACACCAAAAGTGGTGTAGCGCTACCGCGGGCTTAACTTTGCCTTGTAACGGTTAGGGAGGGCTACACCATTTTTGGTGTAGCCCTACCGAGAGCTTATCTTGGCTTTGAAACGGCGGCGTTTTGAGTCGTATGCGGGTCTAATTCCGATTTGTTTTAGGATTTTAATTGTAAATTAAATGGGATTACTATAAATACCCCGTTATAACTCGAAATTGCGGATCCATTCATTGATAACTTCGGTTTTATTTTTTCTTGACTTTGGTTGCTGGTTTTTTAGGATTATTTTCAAATTCAAGTTTAATTCAAGTTCTTCAGAATTTCCAGTTTTGATTTCTTGTTCTTCGCATCCGTTCTCTCGCTGCGAATATTTGGTATCGTGTTTTATTTATTTCAATTGTTTGAAGCATGTTTAGATCTAGGGCTAATATTATTGCTGCGTTTAATGGAATCATGAGTGAGTAATTTTATAGAGTGCGGCCGCGGGGCGATGGCGTCCTGTGGCTAGTTTAATTAATGTTTTTACCTCGGGATCGAATTAATTCAATTTTTGAGCAATTTTAGGAGAGGAAAACTCTTCTAACAAACAAAACCCAGGCATCGCCGGAATTCGAATGCGCACGGGATCTGGTGACAGGTGGTGCGCATTTGTTAGGGATCCTCTTTCTTATTCTAAAATCAATAAAGTGAATAATTGTGGCCCGAGTAAACATTGGTTAGGCTAGTTGCGGACGCTGGGTTCCCACAGCTGTACTCTTCTTTTTAATCCATATTCAGTTAAATTAGTTTGGTAATTTAATCTCATTGAACAAGGGGTGGCTACCTAAGAGCCAAGATAAACTAGAACCCGTCATCTTTGAGTCCTGCACACGTTCGTCCGTCTCTGTGGTTCGACTCCGGTACTTCCGGATATTATGCTACATCGGTCGAGAGTCCTACGCTTGGGACGCGTCTTATCTTTAGTCACCTGGTCGGTCAAGCATTTTTGGCGCCGTTGCCGGGGACGGTAACGTGTGTTCAAAGAAGTCGGGTCGGGTTAGTATCTTTGTGTTTTTATCTGAGTCAATAAAAAAAAAAAAAAAAGTGTCTTTTGTTTTTAGCATCTTTTTGTTTCTAGGTTGAGTCATCTGGAGTCAGTCGAGTAGTTAGTGTTTTGTGTTTTGAGTTGAAAAAATAAAAAAAAAAAAAAAAAATACTGATGGGCCTTCTTGATACCCCTGGGGAGTTAGAGCGACACCATAGTATGCTGTTGAGTAAATTTGCACAAATTAACGAACCCTATTGGAATTTTGAGAGCCAAATAGGTATTCTTTCGAGTCAATCTGCACAAATACAAAATTTTACTTGGGGTTACGAGAATATCCCTTCAAGTCAACCGGGTACCTTTGGGTCCTCTTGGGATCATGAGCATTACTCAGACATTTATTCGAGTCAATTGGCACAAATCCCTGAACCCTTTTGGGACTATGAGACCCGCATGGCTATCCTAAAGAGTTGTTTGGCAGAGAGTGAAATTCGAAGATTTGCTGAAAAAGAGAATGAGTCTTTTAGTGAATGTTGGGAAAGGTTCAAGGGTTTTCTAAAAAACGGCACACATCATGTCTACGAGTATCCTGAAATAGTTTGTTATTTTTACAGAGGACTTTCTCAAAAGAGTCGACAATATCTGGACGTGATGAGTGACGGGGGTTTTTGGGACAAACCACCTGCTGAGGCTTTACGGTTTTATGATCTTTTGGCCCAGGATCCGAAAAATGAATATTGTGCTTTAAATTCTAATAGTGCCAATTCCATGCCAAAGGAAGAGGTAGTTGAGTCACGTCATTTTATGGAGGCGGAAACAAGACAGCAAATTGGGGCCCTTATAACCCAAATGTCACAATTCATTGCGGTTGTCAGTCAACTGCAGCAGGAGAGGGGTAGATTTCCATCTCAGGGTAGTTCAGCGGGTGCCCATTACTTAGGAAATCCTACAGGTCCTAATACTCAGAGTCAGAATCTTGAGGAGCTTACTGCTAGGGAAGAGAGAGAAGAGGAAGTTGACCCACTTGTCATTGAGGGTGGGGTTGATGATGGTTTGGTGGAACCTTCTGAGTTGGGAGCGAACACGGAGCTAACTGCCCAATGTCCCCCCCTTGAGTCTAATGTAAAGGTCGAACCCCCTCTCATGTGTCTCCCACTATTGATCCGCGCTGCCTACGTTTTCCTTTTGCGCTCCTATGAGTCTAGAGAACGAGGAGCTCACTGCCCTCCATGTGATGGTCCGATCGAACAATCTCCCACTGCTGAGGAGTGGGACTCTGAGATTGATTATTTGCAGTCCTTAATGGACGAGCAAGATAGGAAGCATGGGTTTGAGAGTGAGTCTCTTACTTTTGGGGACCAAGACTTTGTTGAGGAGGAATTAGTTGAGAAACCAAACTTGGCGGAGGAGGTTTCGGTAGAAGAGTCGAAGTCGACGGTAGTGGAACATATTGATTTTCTTGGTGTTGATGATTACGATTTTGTTTATCTTCCTTCTATCGCAAATTATGTCCACAGCTCGAAAATTAATTTGGTTTCACGTGAGCACTTTGAGGCACTTCAATTTCTTAAAACAATTCGGCAAATGCTTTACTCGAAGTATCTTTTCTTGTGGTCTGGCCGAGTTCAGTTTTTAGCAAAGAGTTTGAAGTGGAGTGGAATGTTCATAGTACTAATTTTTGTTGATATGTTAAATGTTCAAAATCCACGTTTGGCTAAACACTCTCTCTCTCTCTCTCTCTCTCTCTCTCTATTAAAATTAATTCAAAAAAAAAAACTTTTTTTTTATTTCTTTTTCATTTTATTTTCGTTGTGGCCCGGCTACTACGAGCGGGCAGTACTAATGTCATTTGTTGCCTAGTAGGTAGTTGGTTCTTCAGTCTTTTGCTGGACGAGCATGCTACCACACCAGCCTTGGTAGTTTGGGTCTCTCCGCCGGAGTGAGTGAGGCATTCAGGAGCCTCGAGCAGGGGTGCCACTAAGTGTGGCGGTTGTAAGTCCAATAAAGCTTTGGCGCGGCTCTGTGTGACTAGCTGTGGACCTTGTTAGGTCCGAAGGAGCGGATCCTGGAAGCAGTTCCGATGACGAAACGCAACTGTGACAACAAAATCCCCATACATCGGCCGGGGTCATGATGGTTGGCTGCCATTTGTTGGTCCATCTCTCTCTCTTGTTCTTTATTTTCTTATTGTCTTCATGCTCTGAGGACATAGCATGTTCTAAGTTGGGGGGAGGGTGTACTTCGTACTTGTTTTTCAAAAAAAAAAAAAAAAAAAAGGGGGAAAATAAAGGAATTTGAATGCTTGGGTGTAACTATTCTTGGTTGATGACTGTTAATTAGCACTATAGTGGTTGTTGTGCGAGTCGGAGTCTCGATATGATTTCATGGATAGACTTAAGCTCGTGAACATGATGTTGAAGAAGTACTTGGTTAGCCCGTATCATCTATAGTTGGATAGCGTTTGGTCACTTGAAAGCATGCTCACACACACACACACTGTCCCACTTGATGATATGCCGGTCTCGAGTTTGGTTCATGTGTCATTGGTAATCTGGTATGTGTTGAACTTATTTGATGTGATTTTTGTGGAACTCCTTCTAAAGAAAGAAGAAAGAAAAGAAAAGAAGAAAAAAAAGAAGTTATGTAGGCTATATTGTTAATGCTTATCCGGGCGTCCATTGAGTAGTAACCGGACAATCGGGGTATGCTCCCACCGTGTTGTTCGCGTCAAAAGATGGATAGACCTTGTGAAAGTATCGCTTAATGTGATTAGCTTGGATCTCAATAAAGCCTTTTTGACTTGAACAATTAAGTCCGTAGGGGTCTCTTAAAACCTGGTGCTCTAAGGCCGTTTGGCTTGGGGATAGCCGACCCAAAGCTCGCTAAAGAGTCAACTAGAAAGCCCGAGAGATCCAGCATTGCACGACCATGAGAAAAAAAAAAGCAAAGAAAGAAAAGGAAGGAGTGTACTTAAAGGAACACTGGGCTGTCAACGGTGTGTGAACTGTTCTCGAGATTGGTAAATTTCTTTATGTGGCTTTTCATTCACGCATGCCATTTGAAAGTTCGCTATCCGATCGTAGGTGAGAGGATTAATTTTTGTGCTAAGTTTGGTTCGGAGTTCATTTGTTTAAACTTTATCCATGAATGAAATATCTTGCCTTTGACTTGCTTGACAGTTATTTTAGAGCTTTTAGAGGTTATTAATTGGGTTGAGTCGCATTCGAAGTGTCCGAGTCCTTTGTGTTTTGTGGGTGATCACTGCTGAAAACCCTCACGAGACTTCACTCGTCCTACCGGGGCCGCCCAGGGGTTTAAAAGATCTATCCTTTAATTTATTTGTTTTATTCTTTTTGTTTTTGTTGTTAGGGACTAGCAACCTTCAAGTTGGGGGGTGTGATAGGCACGCAATATCATAGATATAAGTGCCTAAAGAGGGGAGTTCTAACACGGTTTTATCTTATTTATTCCCTATTTTCCACTTGATGCGTTGTTTTGGTATGCTTTTGTGTTTTTGTTAATTCTTAGGAAAATAAGGCTGTTTTAGCGCCAAGATTGGATTGCAGAGACTTGAAGGCCGTGATAGAGCTTGAGGGCATGGAAGGCTGTTGAGACCAAGTGGTGAAGTTAATTTCTCGAGGGAAGCACTTCGGATCGTTGGGAGCGCTACAAGGATTTTGGTGGAGCGCTCAAAAGTGGCAAAACAGGGCTGAGAAAGTGAACAGAAGCTTGGCGAGCGCTACACCAAAAGAGGTGTAGCGCTACCGAATGATTAGAAGGTCAACCGGTCAAAGGGCGGTCAACGGTCAAATTGAGAGTTAATGGGTTAGGTAGCGCTACACCAAAAGTGGTGTAGCGCTACCGCGGGCTTAACTTTGCCTTGTAACGGTTAGGGAGGGCTACACCATTTTTGGTGTAGCCCTACCGAGAGCTTATCTTGGCTTTGAAACGGCGGCGTTTTGAGACGTATGCGGGTCCAATTCCGATTTGTTTTAGGATTTTAATTGTAAATGAAATGGGATTACTATAAATACCCCGTTATAACTCGAAATTGCGGATCCATTCATTGATAACTTAGGTTTTATTTTTCTTGACTTTGGTTGCTGGTTTTTCAGGATTATTTTCAGATTCAAGTTTAATTCAAGTTCTTCAGGATTTCCAGTTTTGATTTCTTGTTCTTCGCATCCGTTCTCTCGCTGCGAATATTTGGTATCGTGTTTTATTTATTTCAATTGTTTGAAGCATGTTTAGATCTAGGGCTAATATATATAGAGGCCCGATCAAGTCCGGGAGTCCCGAATCCGGGACTACACCTTCCCGATATTTTTTTGACGATCCGAACCGTCCAATGTGTTCAAAAGGTGTTTTCCAAGGTCCACGCGGGAAATCTTCAAAAAAAAAATACCGGGAAGGGCTTGATCCAAGCATTTTTCCGCAAAACTGTAAATGTACATTTTTTATAAAAATGCTTGGATCAAGCCCTTCCGGGTATTTTTTTGAAGATTTCCCGCGTGACCTTGGAAACACCTTTGAACACATTGGACGGCTCGGATTTTCCAAAACATTTTCTAAATGCTTCAAACGCTTCAACCGGGATTTCGGATCCTTGACAGATAATTCGTGTATATATATATATATATATATATATATAGGGATGGGAGGGCTTCTAGTCCCGGTCTTCCCGTTCGGACTCCATGATCCAAATTTTTTTGACGATCCGAGCCGTCCAATGTGTTCGAAGGTGTTTTTAAAAACCGCTGGATCAAGCCCTTCCCGGTTTTTTTGAAGATTTTCCGCGTGGACCCTTGAAAACACCTTCTGAACACATTGGACGGCTCGGATTTTCCATAAATAATTTGCAACACAAAAAAAATCAATTTTTCCTTATTCTCGGGAGGTTTGGACTAGAAAATTTGCCTATATATATATATACACCCCTATGATCCGAGCATTTTTTTGACGATCCGAACCGTCCAATGTGTTTAAAAGGTGTTTTCAAGGGTCCTTGCGGGAAATCTTCAAAAAAAGTTACCGGGAAGGGCTTGATCCAAGCAGTTTTTCGCAATTAAACACCTTTTGAACACATTGGACGGTTCGGATTTCTCAAAAACAATTTTTAAAGTTAAAAAATTACATTTTTTCTTAAATCCGGGGGGTCCTTATTAGTGTGTGTGTATATATATATATATATAGTGAACAAGTGTATATTGTGTGGACATCTGCAGATTTGGCCCAACCCTGTTAAATTTGTTGTGTTTTGCATGGTTATGGTTTTTCGCTGTAAATTTGTTAAGTGGGAATAACCATGAATACTTTCTATCTTGAAGTCTTTTTTATGGCAGTTATGCTTCATTATATGACATTAATATAGAAGTGATGCGTTTATGGCGTTATAAATTTTTGGACAATGAAAATCCAAGCAAATTATAAATTATAAAAGTGACGTGTTTATTGAAATTCAGGAGTCTATGAGTGAACAAGTCTCATGCATGCTTCTCCTCCTATCTGTGAAGGAACGATTAAGGTCTCTCCATTGCTGCATGGGACTCTTTCAAATTTTTACTTTAGGAGTCGTCTGCACCGATAAATAAGACGTCAAAATATTCGTAAACAAGCTGAATTTGATGTTACGGAATGCACAGTAAATTGGTAGTTAATGTGGTTCTTGATGTCGCGGCAATTTTGTATGGTCGGAGAAAGCGGGAAGAAGCGACTGATTGGAGTATAAGGATCATTTTGTTTGTTGGATAAAGATATGGGTACAAAAAAAGGGACCAAATTGACGATCGCACACAGGGACCCACTTTTGGATCCCTCACGAGGTGATCCGAACTGCTCATTGTTCTTAAAATATTTTCCGAGTTTCTACCACCAAATTTCAACTCAATCCTGGACGTTTGGAAGTGCTCCAATTGTTTCTTTGGTTGGAAGTGCTCCAACCAAATTTCAGATGGAATGTTTGTACCCTGGAATTAATGCCAACAACCATTTTACTCGTGGATGATTTGAGATTTTTATACTCATGGATAATTCCGGGTGACGTCAGTGATGACTTTTTTGAGAAGATAATTAATTAATGATGTCAGATCGATTGCGTGGTGATGACGAGCAAAAGAAGTTTTGGAGGCCGTCTTGAGTTCATACTGTATTTTTGTTTCAGACTAATAACAAAATATCACTTATTTTCTCTAAAATTACTAGTATTTAGTTCATTCAGATAAGGAAAATGACTCGTAATGAATAGTGAAATTTTTACACAATATACTGAAAATACGATTAGTTAATAATATCAACTCAATAGACTAGTTTGCCTTGCAAAACAATTATTCTTTGTTGGGTTATCCATTTTAGAGCTCGTATTTAGTCAACGTACGCAGTTCTACCTGGATATTCAATTAGGAAAAAAGGGACTAGAAAATTAATGGGGGCAAAATACTGAGTCCATAATCCCAACTTCTAAAGCATATAGGAGTAATTAAGAAAGTTAAGAGGTCAATATAGCTTACAACATTTTGTTTCGCAAGAAAGTATAACATGCATGTGAGAAGTTAATTCTATTCGTTATCGCATTTGGAGCCAAGATTTTTGTAGAGGGAGACGGACTATATATGTGGAGGGGAGACGAGATTATATAATTTGATGATATATATATTTTCAATGAATAAGAAAGTTTTTTCAAATCACGTCGCCGACTATTCCTCTTACCTACCCACCTCCCGCCCCCATCCTCAATATCACAAAAGATATGTCTATGCCATCAACGAGTGGATCTAATTGAAACTTGAAATTCCATGCGGGCACTACTCCCATGCATGCTTCCCCACCTATGTTTAATATGTATATCTCTGAAGGATTTAGGTCTCTCCATTGCTGCAT
>JADGMU010000745.1:0-37329 GCA_016920895.1 Vaccinium myrtillus | reverse complement strand
ATCTTGACATTCAATACTCAAAAGAAGTAAGCGTAGCTAGCTCAACACACAACCAAACTCGTCACACAACCACGACACACCTCCAATCTCGACACGTGACCACAACACATCGCCACCACACTTCCGCTGCGCCACTTTGATACACAACCACGACACATAGTCTATCTCAACTCACAGCCAATCCTGACACACAACCTCATCACACAACCTATTCCACAACACAGCCAATCCTGGCACACAACCACGACACCCATTCTTTCTTAACTCGTAGCCTATCCCACCACGTAACAACGACACATAGCTCATCCCGACACCCAATCTCGTCACACAACCATTCTCGATACACAATCTCGTCACATAACCAGACTTGGCAAACAACCAGACTCGTCACAACACAACCATCCTCGGCACTCCGCCCTTTCCCGACACACAGCCTCAATAATAACGTAACAAGATCATACCGAATAAATAAACATCTATGAGTAAAACACGCACAAGAGTAGAATTTTAACCATCAACATAATCACTAAAAATTGATCAATCAATATCAACCAAAAGATCGGCTATAAGCCACATTTATCGGCACTTATGCCATCGGCCCAAGGCCCATTATCGGCACGAATGCCACAATTCAATATCGGCACGTTTGCCCAATCCGGCCATGGCCACATTATCGGCACGTTTGCCACAATTTAATATCGGCACGTTTGCCCAATCCGGCCCAAAGCCCCATTATCGGCACGTATGCCACAATTCAATATCGCAAATCTTTCCAAAAGAAATTACATCTATGAATCAACACTCACCTCGATCTCCAAAGATAAAGGTAGATTCGACTATTGTTTTCGGCATCCCGGATGTGCCCGTACCTTCCTCTGTACAAGTATCCTCGATTAACTCAAAATCATTCACAATCAATGATAAAACACTAATTAAGACCATAAGTAGTCCAATGAATTTACGCTCAACCACAAACAAAGTGCTTACACAAACTTACGACAACTCGACACCCTTGCCGTTCATGAATTTATAGGATTAATCTACCCATCCAAATGTTCCAATATTTTAACCATAGACCATAAACACAAGAAGAAACAACATACTAAAAACTCAGAATTTTCTGTATCCGATAACTATTTTTAAACAATTATCAAATGAACCCAAACACGCAACAAAAACCTGTCAAACAGATTCACGGTCAACTTCAAGTCAAAAACTGCTATCACTGGGAAATAATCAAGCTACAAGGCCTATCAATTCTGGAATCCTTACAAGTCTACTTTCTAACGCAACAAGCGGATTGAAATTTCAAGCTTCCTAGACCAAGTTATAGCTGTTCCCGAAAGACGTGACAGTGCAGTCTACCCAAACACGAACCTGACATCAGTTTGGTTCACGAATTTTCATATTTTCTGTACTTCTCATAAAATCACGAAAATTTAACACAAGGTCTACAACTCATATGGGTACCTCCAGTTAAATTTCCAGAAAATACCAAATTCGGGAATCATGTCTAAAAATTCGGCCAAAACCATGACAGATTTGTTTTCACAAAATCTGTCAGTGAACCCCCTCTCACTTTCCCCCACGAATTTCGCCAAACCAAACCCCAAATCACTCTTAAAAGAGGCTAAAGACCAGATTAACTTGTAAAAGAGAAATATATCTCTAGAATTTCGGAAATTTAAACACCAATTCTTACCTTAATTCCCTTTTCCCCCAATTTTTCCTTTTCCTCTTCTTCTTCTTCTTCCTCTCTCTCTCTCTCTCTGATTTGTTTGATTGGGAAAGGATCAGAACAAAGAAGATAATAGAGAAGATTTTTATGGCCAAACTACACTTCACCCCTCCAACTTTTATTTCAATTAACTTTTACATATAATGTACCCTGTGGCCGTTTTGATTTTTCGAACTGCTGAGGCCCTTTTGATTTTTCGTGTTTTTTCAATAGCCGGTCGTCCTCGATGGATTTTTAAAGAAATAATCTCACTGTCCGCACATGAGGATCAGATTTTGAAGGTATAACAAAGTCAAGTCAAGAGAATTAATAAAAGGGTCCGTTTTTTGGGATGAATTAGTAAAGGGATCTTTAATGTAATAACGACAAACTTTTTTGGTACTGCCAACAGGACAAATTGTACCCGGCTTCCAAAAATACCCCCAAACGTACCCGGCTTTTTTGGTACTGTTATATAAAAACGTGCACGAAGTTGAACCGTCATTTTTCATTGCGCCAGTTTTCGATTTTCGAACCAGAAGAGAAAGAGAGAGAGAGAGAGAACCAGGCGATCCATTTCCTCCATCGTTTTGCAGTGTTCGTCGCGCTCGTCGTCGTCGTAGTCGCCGTTGTCGTCGCATCCTTGCTTGTTACTCACTTTCGTCGTTGTCACCATTTCCGGTAAGTTAGGGTTTTTCCTGTACTCTATTGGTAACAATTTGGGGATAATTAGTACGATCTACATGATTTTCCGTTCTGTTTCCGTTTTCCGACTAATCGTATTGATTAGGGTTTTCCTTTCATCTCTAACCACTAGATTACTGTTCATTACTTGTTCTTTGTTTTTTTCTACTCTATTTCTACTGATTAGGGTTGCTCTATGGTTTTTCTTTGGTTTCTTCTAGTCATTACTTGTTCTTTGGTTTTTTCTACTCTATTTCTACTTATTAGGGTTGCTCTAGTAATTTTTTCCTGGTTCAGAAATTGTGTTCAGGAATATTGTGAAAGACTACAATATCTTTTGTGTTTGTGTTCAGAAATATTGAAAGACTATCATATCTTTTGCTGTTTTTCTTCAATAATATTGAAAGACTACCATAGCTTTTTCTGTTTGTGTTCAAAAATTGTGAAAGACTACCATATCTTTGTTGTTTGTCTTTGGCTGTTTGTGTTCAGTAATATTGAAAGACTACCATATCTTTTGTTGTTTGTGTTCATAAATATTGAGAAAGACTACCATATCTTTTTCTGTTTGTGTTCAGTAATTGTGAAAGACTACCACGTCTTTGGTTGTTTGTGTTTAGTAATATTGAAAGACTACCATATCTTTTGCTGTTTTTGTTCAAAAATAGTGAAAGACTACCATATCTTTTGCTGTTTGTGTCCAGAAATTGTGAAAGACTACCATATCCTTTGCTGTTTGTGTTCAGAAATTGTGAAAGACTAGCATATCTTTGGTATTTTTTGTGTTTAGAAATTTTGAAAGATTACCAAATTTGTCTGTTATAAGTTGTTTCATTTTATGGTAGATATTATAATCTATGGATTCAGGAAATTAATATCATATTTTGTAATTTCAGCAAATGGCAGAATCAAGTGAATCAACAAGCCATGAACAAACAACAGAACCCAAAGGTCTGGAATTGGTAGCTGTAGAATATGATCATACTGAGGCTTAGAATATGATCAAACTGAGGCTATCCATAGCCCTGAAACTCCAACGCCCCCAATGGGGCTCGATCTCTGGTCTCCCACGTGGGGAGAGCCAGGAGATACCAACTGGGTACTTGAAGGCTGTACATCCTGTAGTTGAATGGCATTACTTAGCTTGTTTCAAGCTTCGTGTCCCATGATGGGCTGTTATTCATTGGTTAGCTCTGCAGGAAAGATTACCCACAAGGGATAGGCTGTGCCAAATAGATTGTGACTGCTGATACAAAATGTGTAGCTAAGTGCTTGAAGGATGAAAGAAACTGGGGTACAAACTATGGTACAGGAACTCAGTCGAAGCATACTACATACTGCAAGTTTGATTTTTATTCTTATTTATTTCTTGTTTTTTTTTTGGCGGTTCTGTTTATTAATTTGGCGTGAAAATGAATAATAGAATCTGGATAAAGTTTGGTTATAGAAACTGATGGGCTTAACAGAAAGATTGTGGATGAAATCACCACTTGTCTTCAGTCATGGAAGAAGGTGAAACCTACTGATGATAATAAGAGAGTCTGGTTAGCTTGGAGTTTATTCCAGAAAATGTTTGGTCAAGCGTTTTGTTTATCCCGCAGGGGTTCTTTCCCGTTCCCTCAATGGCGTAAAGTTGATTATTCATTGATCTTTCCGCTGGTATAAATAGACTACAACAGAGATAAGGATAAAGCTACAGCAAATGCAACTTTGAAGTAGTTCGCAGGGTTTTTTTTTAGCTGTGATCTTCTTCGTCGTCCTTCTTCTTCTTCTTCTTCTTCTTCTTCTTCTTCTTCTTCTTCTTCTATTGTGGAGTGAGAACATACATTTTGCAGTCATGAGAATCCACATTAGCAGAGAGTTTTCCCTTCACTTGCCTTTGAGTTGAATGCTGAGAATAAATCCAACACAACAAAAACAAAAGCCAATCAAATTAAGTTTACGAAATTAATTCGAATATAGCAACAGTTAGGGCCTGTTAACCCCAAGGGGTCTTGTCAAGTGGGGCATGGAAAGCAACAAGTCTTTGTCTTCCTTAAAGTCATATGTTCGAATCTCAAGGAGGCTAAACATTCCAAGTCTTGGGGCTAAAATGGAGGTTTTGCCAAGTCATTAACTGTAGGGCCTTGGAATTAATCAATGTGCGTCCAAGTTGGTCCGTACATTCGGTCCATCAGAGGGAGGAAAAAAAAAAAAAAAACCTCGCGGTTGTGGGGGTTTGGTGGTCGGGCTGCGGCGGTTCACATTAGCGGCGTCTCTTCATGAGGTATCCTTGCTAGCCGTTCGCAGGTGGCAATGGATCGACTGGTGCTCCATCCGGTTGGCTTTGGCCATGGAGGTGCAGCTTCTGTTGGGAGGATTTTGGGTGGTGTTTTCCGGCGTGGTTCTCTGGTTGGCGGGTTGGGGTTTTTGGATCAGGGCTTTAGGTGCTTAATGTTTTTTAAGGTGGTGTTTTGGGCTTTGGTGTTTTTGGTTTGTTCTGGGCTCGGCTGATGGGCCAAGTCCATTTTAAGTGTCCTCCTTGGTTAGCTACCTGCCACCTTTGGAGTGGGTCTTGGGTGGCATTTATGCCGGTGTGCTCAAGCCCTGTTTCTCTAAACTTTCACGGGGTCCTTTGGTTGTCTT
Organism: Vaccinium myrtillus; assembly: GCA_016920895.1. Taxonomy (NCBI): domain Eukaryota; kingdom Viridiplantae; phylum Streptophyta; class Magnoliopsida; order Ericales; family Ericaceae; genus Vaccinium; species Vaccinium myrtillus. The sequence continues at coordinate 32,303 of JADGMU010000745.1, read as the reverse complement.
TTATGTATGTGTTTTTATCACGTTCGCATTAAAGTGTTTCGTTAATTACGTCACAACAAGAGAATTCTAAAAAAATACCCAATTACATTTATAAAAAAAAAACAACAGTAAAGTTCATTAAAAATGAAAAAAAAATCTCAAAAAGACAGTTTTGCTCGTCATTTCTTATACCTTAAATTTAGACTCATTATAATTTCTCGATTCATCTCGTCGAGAGACGAATGGTCCCTATAAAATTTTAACGGGAAAAAAGCTAACAAAAAATTCGCTAGACGTAAAAAAATTCCGATTGTCTTAAAAGAAAAATTAATTTAAGTTGAACTCCAATTAATAAGAAATCTAGAAGTCAATAATCTTACCGCCCATAAATCGCGTGCCTTAACAACTGCAGTGGCTTTAAGGCCAATGTCAGACCAATAAGCAGTAATCGCAGCTTTGGAAGATCCTCTGTTCCACAACACAACGGCTACTCTGTTTTTGCTGTGGGGGCCAGCCCAAACCTGCCATTTTTAATTTTTTTTTTGGTTAAAATAAATGGGTATTTTCCCAACAATTTAGTAATTTTAAAAAAGATGAAACAAAGTAAAAGGAGGATAAGAGTTAGTAGATGTTAATTTACCTCTAAATCCCCATCCTTCTTGACCTTTTTACCTTGAATTCCAAGTTTGTCTGGATAGATACATGGTTGCTATCAGAATAAGTTATTCGAAATGGCGATATCATCTTGGTAAATACTTCCTTCATCCAAAGAAAATTGTTCGGTTTGCCAAACAATAACTCGAAAATAATTCATTTTGGTCAAAGAGTTGGCTATCCCCTTAATAAATAAAACGAAATTTTTTTAAAAAATGCAAGTTTTTTCAACCAAAAAAAAAAGGGCGACTTGTTCAAAAGTCTTAGGCAAAGAATTTGTGACCCCATTAATCCACCAAACAAGTTTATAACCTATCTAGTCCTAACGCTGGCATCTTTCTTCATTTATTTTTTATTTTTTTTATTTTTTATTTTTTACGAAAAAAAGTTTGTACCTCTATGGAAGTGCCAAAAAAGTTTGTACCTCTATGGAAGTGCCAAAAAAGTTTGTACCCTATGAAAGTGCCTAAAATTCTAGGGTACCCTATGAAAGTGTCTAAACCACTAAAACCGTATAATAGGAAAGTGCACCATAAAACCTAAACCCTAGGGTACCCTATGAAAGTGTCAAAAAAGTTTGTACCCTATGAAAGTGCCTAAAATCCTAGGGTACCCTATGAAAATGCCTAAAACTCTAGGGTACCCTATGAAAGTGCCTAAACCACTAAAACCCTATAATAGGAAAGTGCACCCTAAAACCTAAACCCTAGGATACCCTTTGAAAGTACCTAAATTTTTTTTAAAAATAATTTGTGGACCTTAGACCTTGTAAAACTTTAACATGGACTAAATGGCTCAATAAGTCCCCACTTATGGACCCTAGAACAATTACCCCAAAAAAGGGCAAAAACTTTTTGCCCTTAAAAATTTCAAAGAACACAAATTTTTTAATAATAAAAGAAGTCCTTGATATCTACTAAATTGAGGTGAAATGTTTATATATAATTACACGTACCTTGATTCACAGCAATAACTTCTTTGTTGCTAAGCAATGCCAATGTCACACTGTCTATCGCTCGGATATCACACCCAATCAACAATGGAGCCTACAAGCATATTATTGTTTAGACAACAAATAAAAAATTTAAATACACATCACAACTGATTCCGTTCTGCAAAGTTATTCCACTACGAAAAAATATGTAAATTTTAGGTCATAAAATAAAATACTTACGTGCATAATTTTTAATATGGTTATGTCAATTTGAAGAACTAATTGAATCTTTAATTTGTTGCAGAGAAAATTTTTAAATTATGCAAAGAAGTCAACATCTTAAGTTTTTAAATGAGTTGGTGGTAAAAATCTAATACGTGGATACCTTTGCTAATGCCCAAATGCTGAAATGCGAACGGTATTCTCCTACCGTCATGCCTCCATTTCCTACCTCCAACATATCAGGATCTGAAACCAATTCAATAAATAAATTATAAGAATTTTTCTTCAAGCTATAGTTTATAAATACATAAAGTTTAGATGAAAAATTATACTTCCTCCGCCCTATAATACTTTTTCTTTTTCTAAAACGTCATGCTATTTTATGAATAAAAAATAAAATTTTCTGTGCAATTTGTTTGATATTTTTCGTACCAGTTCAAAAATTTCAATTACTTTGAATTAATATAGAAATACAAAATTATCCGCAAAAGTGAAAATAATTCAGTAGTTACCATTCCATCCGCCAGGCCCAGCATATGACGCCCATTTGTCATTCTCATCTGCCCGAGAGGTCATACTAAACAAGAAACAAGTGAATTTAATTAATAAATCGGCCCTCTAGGTTTGTCTTTTCTAATGCCTTCTAGCTTTGATTTTACGATTTGATTTCACATCGTGATGTTTATTGAGTTCTTGGAGTGGTTATCTATTACTCCAAAGGCACCTAAAACCAAATATATAAGCAAACTCAAAAGCATTAAAAAAAAAAAAAAGGGAATGGCTACAATACACATCTATTAAAAAAATTAGGGAATGTGATGCTAGGGCAGGAGGTGATTTAACCATCTGAAACATGATTAACCATCTGAAACATAAACGGTGGTGAGCAAGGCGTAAGAAGCACTGATATAGATACAGGATACATATACATACACGACACGGATACGTGGATACGTAATTTTTCCAAAAACTAGGACACGATATGTTGGGGGATACGTTATATAAGTAGTAAATTTATATATACACCTAAAAAACTGAGAAAAAATAGAAAAAGAAAATCAAAAAAGTGAGAATAAAATTTGTTAGGGCTGATTTGAGTTTAACGTTGAAGGGAGAAGAAGAACAAATATTTGTCTGATTATGTGTTATTACACTTTTCACCACTTACTTCTTGGGTATTGCTTTATTATTCTATTTAGATTTAAAAATTACAGTTTTAACCCCGTTTCAAGTTTTAAAAATTGTTTTTGACCCATAGTGTCCCAAAATGTATCGGGAGTGTGTCGGATGTATCGGAAAACATATCCAACTTAGAAAAATGTATCCAAGCGTATTGGAAAATTATTAAATATTCGGATACCTATTTTCACGCATCGGACACGTATCGGGAACGTGTCCGAGCATATTGGTGTCTTATACGTATTGGTGTCTTATACGTCTGGGATACGAATTCGTTTACTCCGGGAGAGTGTCCGTGCTTATTAGCTGCAAGGCATATGATCGTGTGGAGTGGCAATTTATCGAGGCTATGATGCGTCGGTTGAAGTTCGACAATAAATGGATAAGCTGGATTATGGATCCTCTTTTTACGAGCATGAACAAAATCGCACTTGTTACTCACCTGTTCCAGTTATCAGCAATGTCCCCTGTTGTTCTCCAACTATTTCCAATAGCTTTCGCCCATGTGGCAGGATCTTGCTGTCCCCTAAATATTAACATGTGAGAAGAGGAAATTAACGTATAAAGTAGCATTTTAAACCACCTTCTAAGGGTCATTCCTGGACTTAGCTTCAATGATCAAGATTGTTCATTTTTAGACATTATCAAGATCGTCAGTCACACATTTATGATGCAAAAAAAGGGGAAATTTTAGTTACACCCCCTATACTTTGACCGATTTTAACTTACACCCCCTCAACTTCATTTTTAAATACTTGGTCAAAGTATTGGGGTGTTACTAAAAATTCCCCAAAATAATTTGAAGTTTTGAAACACTAAGTCAAAACCTATACTTTTGCACCATAAATTCATTCCAAAGTATATGAAACGATATCTGATGGATCAATTAAATTTTTGGCGTGATTAGTGTCCTCAGTAAGATCTTAACAAGGAGTGGTACCGATAATAAGTCTAAAAAGAGCTCACAAAAAAGCCGGACTAGACAGTCCAGTTCATCGAGGGACAGGGAGGATCTTCCTCTCTTTTTATTGCTTTTTTTTTTTGGATCAATACATATAGCATCAACAACTAGGAATATTTTACTTACCATTCACATAGAGAAAAGAAAATCGACCTTCCAGAATTTAGCAAGGCTTTACTCATTATGGGATACCTATATATCTCACAAGCAAAAAGAAAACAAAAAAAATTGATCAGTGGAACAAGCAAATAAAACACCTTTTAATTCACCCAAAAATTTAGTTTGAAAAATGAAATGACAGTAACCTGTGATTGTAATGATAAATACCTCTCCTTGGGATTTATGTTCTTATTATTACAGTTGTCATACTTCAAGTAGTCAATTCCCTGAAGGAAAAAAAAAAAAAATAGCAGAATATTGCTACCCTATAAACAAATTTTAATCTTAATTTAAATAAAACAACAATGAGTCAATTATATGAATAAAAATATGGCAAATATTAGAATACACATCTATTTCAATTTAAAACATTTGTCTAGAAATTCAAAACAGTTTTTAAAAAAAATTCATAATGTCGAGACAAATAACTCATAATTCATTTTAAAAAATGATGCTAAAAACTAGGAAAAATGTTATGAATTTATCGAGATTTTCAAGATGTTATGCATATATGGAAATTCGGCTACAAATAAAAAATATATACTAAGATATATACATACCCAAGAAGCAAAAGTTTTTGCATCTTGTTCTTCATGTCCTAAGGATCCAGGCATGGTCAGACTGCATGTTTGAGTTCTACAATTTCGCAAAAAAAAAATGGTGAAATAATCAACAAGTAGATAATACCCGGCAATGTAATCGCGAAATATTCAATTCGACTACATTTATTGAGAACAATTTTTCAGAGTGAAGAGATAAATACCCGGCATCGGAGTAAATTCCCAACTTCAACCCTTTGGCATGAACATAATCTGCTAGAGATTTTATTCCGGAGGGAAATGTTGAAGCTTTAGGGACCAAATTCCCCTACCAGATTCAGAAATTCCAATATTGGAAAATGCAGCATAATTTGCTTTGTAACGTAATAACCATAGATGACCAAATGGAATATTATTGCTTCATCAAATTATTGGTGCATGGAACTATTCAAGGTGTGATATGAGGAAAAATTCGGAACGCGTTCACAAAACGATACTAGGCTGAATAATTTTGTAAACATTTTCAGATTTTTTATTTTCATTTTCTTAGGTAAAATAGAGAGGAAATCTCACACACACACACACACAAACACAAAAGACTCCAGCAGAATAGCAAAATCCCTTTCCACTTTAAAAAAGTTATAGCTATAAGACTAGGGGAAGCCCTTCCAATAAGGGTCCCTTATGGGAAAATTCCATGCGGACCTAGGCTTTTTTTGTGTTTCCGGACCAAATTTTGACGATCCGAACCGTTCAATGTTTTTAAAATGCATTTTCCAAGGCCTACGCGGAAAATCTTCAAAAAAAAATACCCGGAAGGGCTTGATCGGATCAGTTTTTGTTAAAAACGCTATATATAGCGTTTTTAACAATTTTTAACAAAAACTGATCCGATCAAGCCCTTCCGGGTATTTTTTTTTGAAGATTTTCCGCGTAGGCCTTGGAAAATGCATTTTAAAAACATTGAACGGTTCGGATCGTCAAATTTTGGCTCGGAAATGTGAGGTCCGCATGGTAACTTCAATAAGGGACCCTTATTGGAAGTTTATTGTAAGACTAGGTATATATAGAGAGCCACTAGGTTAAATCTTTAAATATTATTCTCTCTCCCCTGTGCAACTTGTGGACTATTTTGCTTATTCTTCTCTTTCTCTCTCCTGTACAACCAGCCATAGAAATAATATTTAACCAAAAATGATACATACACAACCGGGTCACCCGGGTACAAAACGGCGTCGTTTTGTACCCCAATTCCACCCCCAAAAATAAGACGCTAAAAATTCCAAAATTTCGGCTCTTCTCCTTCCCCTCCCATTCGATACAGTAAGGAAAACCCTTACCCCCAAATTTCAGTCGTTCACCCTTCAAAGAGAAAGAGATAGCGAAGGTTCCACACACCCACCGTCGCCGCCGGAGAAAATCCACGCAACCACCGCCGCCGACCACACCGACGAGGACTGTGTGGCCTTTTCCAATTTTCCACTATAATACATGTCTCTGATGAAAGCTAAAGGAAGCCTAAAGGGGTAAATTGATATTTGCTACATCATGAACTGGCCCAGATTTCTAATCCATGTAAGACCACCGAATCAACTTGGGAACTATTTCAATTGGCTTAGGAGAAATAAGATTGTCAGCACCAAAATCAAATTAAGAAATTAGGGCTTTTACAGGAACCTAATTTTTTTTACAGAAACAAACTTGCAGAACTGTTCCGTTGTCGCCGGAGGTGGAGGGAGTGTGGCCGACGGCGGCGGCAGCGGTGGTGGTGGGATTGTGGTTGCCACGGTTGATTTTCGCCCCTCTTTTGCGATCGTGGTCGCCAGGGGAGAAGAAGGGAGAAGGAGATCAGAAATTTTCAGCGTCTTTTTTTTGGGGGTGGGATTGGGGTACAAAACGACACCGGTTTGTACCCGGGTGACCCGGTTGTGAGCCCGGTTGTGGAGACCCGGTTGTGTATGTATCAGGATTCATATTTAACTGATTCATAGCTAAAATCCCTAGCCTTGTTGGAGGTTTGACAACAAAATTACTAGTTAAAGGTACCAAACAAAGGGTACCGAAAATGTACTAACATCATGCAAGGCTTACTTTTGACTCCCACACAAATAGTCCGAATCGTTTATTAATTTTGAAATATTTTTTTGATTCTCCCCGCCAAAATTCAACTCAATTGGTTATGCAGAAGAGGGTTTCAATTAGTCTTTCGAATTTGAGATCCAAAAGTCTGAATGAAAACTGAAAGTTTAGATCAACAACTTACACATATTTAATCGAGCTGAATTTTTGCAGGGTCACTCGAAAAATAATTTTAAAAATAATTAATGGTTTGGATTATTTGTGTAGAACCCAAAAGTAGACCTGCGTGTCATTTAGTACATTTTTGGTACTCTTTGTCGGTACCCATATTACTTTCGCTATTTATAGCCTATAGGTGTTTATGCTCTAAACGGGCTCAAAATTGTAAGGGACGAGAAAAATTGGGTGCTTGGGTAGGGGTACACGTGGTGCTGAGTATGCATCTCGTAGGTCCAAAAATATTTTGGACGGTCCAAATTTCTCCTAACCCGATCCCCCTCTCACTCCTCTTTCTTTCTTTCTTTAAAATCTGAGTTGTCCAAAATATTTTTGGACATCCGAGATGCGACCCGGGTACCGCCACGTAGGGGTGCACACCGGCCCAGTGGCCTGCCAACCCAACCCGATTTTTTTAGGGGTTGGGATATATATTTAGGCCTATAGGGTTGGGCCAGGTTGATATTTTAAGCCTGATTAGCTAATGAGATGGGTTTGGGAAAATCCTCAAGCCCCAACCCCAGCCCAACCAAGCCCGAATATAATTTTTTTGCATGTCAGACTTTATGAATGTTGGAGAGTTCTACTTTTTGAACACTTTTATTGCCCTTTAAAAGACAATTTAATTATTAGAACCATAATGTTTTATGAGTTTTTTTTATAGTATTGTGAGAACATAAAACTTTAAGTATTGCCAGTTTTGAATTCTAACTTGTGATCATTGTAGTTGATTTATTTATGTTTGTGATATCACGCTTTAGAAAAATAAATAGGCTTGTTAGGCAGGTATGAGAAATAAAACTTTAATTGAACTAGGTTTGAGAATTTAAATGAAGCCTGATTCTTAATAGGTGGGCTTGGGCAAACACAAATCTTCGTTAGTATCTAACCCGACCCGGTAGAGGTATCTGCACCATATGGTACTCATCCGGAACACAATTTTTTCTCGTGAGGGAGACTCAAAGTCAAAGTTAGGTACATGCGTCCCATTTCACTCATTAAAGTGTTGTCCACTCATTAAAGTGTTTAGGTTTCCAGACAACACAGAACATAAAAAAAAGGAAAAAAGTGATATGAGTATTACATTTATGCTGTGGACAGGCCTCACACAATACACGAGGGACTAACATAACATAAATGATTTCCCATTCGTATAGGGTTTGGTACAATACCAGAAAACTTTCCCATAAACTCACCCAGAAAATGCATTTAACGGGAGAAATCCACCTGGTACACTATTCAAACACTTTCCCATAACCGAAGGTATTGTAAACAAATCTTTTCGGGAGGGTTAAAAAAGTCAAAAAAAGACTAAATAAATTCACTAAAGATTAATAACTTTAGCGCCATCTTATACTCTTCCAATTTTCCTAGTCGAAACGAAAGATGTGACATAAAAATTATACCAAAATCTAGTAAACCTAAGGTGCCAAAAAGAAAATAAAAAGTTAGGTCGAAATGGGCCTTTTAGTTGCATGAAATTGCTTTTAAATTCTACTGTAATTTTTTTTGGCGGTCAGGGTTGTCTAATTCCCTCTCTGGTCCGGTCAAACACAACAATTGTGTTATATGAACAGGACATTGGTTATATGGACAGAACATTAGTGCTTTAATGTTCTAATAAAAGAAATATGGTACCTGGGAATCTCGATTAAGTTCAGCCCAACAATCATCTAAAACAAATAAAATTGAACCAAAGGGTCAGGAAAATGTACAGAAATAGATCACCAAACTGAATAAATATTTGTAAATCTCACCTAGGTTTACATATTTATATCCCAACGCAGATAGCCCCGTCGACACCATTGCATCCGCTGTAAAAAAAAAAAAGAATGACATAAATTTATTTTATTTATTTTCAGAAAGATAGTAGATGAGTTGCAATTAGAAAAACGAAAAATCACCTGTTTCCTTAATTAGTTTCTCTTCAATTTTACAGGCGAAGTGGTTCCAGCTATTCCACCTGTTCACAGAACACATTATTTAGTAGTACTACGTACGTTCCTTTATGATTTTTCTGACCGTTTGTCTGCAAAACCCGAGAAAATTTTGGGTACGGGGAGAAGACCATGTGATACCCTCTTGGCACATCCAAGCTGTCCAACAATGCAACCAACTTTATGATTTTTTTACCGTTTGTTTGCAAAACTTGAGAAAATTTTGGGTACGGGGAGGGTACCATGTAGTACCCTCTCGGCACATCCGGGTCGTCCGACAATGCAACTAACGATCCGGATTAAAAGTGCCGTCCCGATTTTTAAAAAAAATTGAAAAGAAAAGAAAAATGTGTTTCAATCTAGATTCCGAATTTTTGGAAGTGGGGTACTTCCCCGTTTTTCAAAAAATCGAAAAGAAAAGAAAAATCCTCTCTGGGATATGTATTTTTGGGTTATTTTTGTAATTTTGCCCCATTTTGGAGATATCTGTTGCCTTTACGTTGTATTATTTTTTTGAAAAAATTACTTGCCCCAAATGTGCTGAAAATTTGCATGTAACTTTATTCATCAAAATGAAACGAATTGGGGAATATAATAAATTCTTGACCTCAAAATAAATCTGCATGGTCCAACCAAAATTGTTTGCCTCATGATCGAACTATCTGCATGGATCCAACTTAAAATTGTTTGCGCATGATCGATAATGAAGCTTATCTAATTATAAAAAACTTCACCGCAACAATTAATTGGTGGATATTTCTATTTTAAGGCCGTTCCATTAAGTGGATTATTGATTTTTTTGACTTTCCACTCTTTCCAAAACATGTCATCATTTTTACATAAATCAACTAAACAAAATCCAAAAAACCAAATTAGTGGAACATGCCGGAATGCTACATGCACAGAGCATTTTAGGAAGGTTCTAAAATAAAAATCATGAAGGACATAAATGCGACAAATGCAAATGAGATATCAAAATGAGAAACTAATATTTGAGTATGCATTACGGAAAAAATGAGAAATTATAATATTTGGAAAAAAAACAAGTGAGCAAACAACCTCGCCGACAGAATTGCGGGACACAGAAATAAAACCAAACAGGAATGTACAGATAAAAAAAAAAAAAATAATCAAAACAGAGACATCGAGACACACAAAGAGGGAGAAATTTAACCAACATGACGATTTTGCTTCCTCTGAAGATCTCATAGTCGAAATTTATAAGATGCTATTCACTTTTTTTGGAGCCAACTCATATGGAATTTTACTTGCTTTAATTGAGGTCCCCGTTAATGAAGGCAGAAATTAGTCCCAAAAAATTGGTCGTGGTATACGTAAGTTGATCCGGATTCCGGATACATAAGTTATCTAAAAAGAGGAGGAGAAATAGATGAGAGATTACTACATTAGTAACATAGTAACATTCCCCAGCCGGGCCATCGAGAAATTCTTCTGTACCGATCTGGCATTGACACGTGATGTTCAAGCACACGTCTCAACCGTTCAAAAGTGTTTTGAATGACCCAAATTCCACCCTCTTCCTCCCCTCCTAAAAGTGAATCGTTTCAAAATATTTTTGGACCCTCCTAAAAGTGAATCGTTTCAAAATATTTTTGGACGATCGAAATGTGTGCTCGGACGCACGTGTCCGTCCGTGCTTTCTCGGCACTAAAAAATAAAGGTGTCGGCAACTCAGTTTGTGTCCCTGTTTAGAAAACCGACACAGAAACCGAATCCAAACAGGAATGTATAGATTAAAAAAAGGGTTTATTTCCTCGAAAAATTTCAGGCTCGAAACCTATTTTACTTCGAGTAATTAATTGAGACCCATATTAGTGGATAGTGGTATTGGTTACTTTAATCGAGGTGTGCGGAACCTCGGCTAGAATTTCGCTTCGACTGTAATTCGGGGCCGTTAGGGAACAATAAGATTGGTCTCAAATTAGTCGAACGGCGTGTAAATTTGCCCGAACACACGAGAAAAGGGAAGAAGAGATTGAACACATACCCCATCTGGGGAGTGAGGCCGAGTCCATTGCCCAAAAGGTGTCGCCGCCGACTCAGTTCCCAACCACTGCTATTGGCAGACTTGATCGTCGTCTTATGAAGTCGAGCCGCCGCTGCAGAATGGCCAGCGGCAAGCATGTTGAGGAAGAAGAAGCATAAGAGCAGTGGAATTTTCGCCACTGCTTTCTGATCAAAACTCCCATTACCCATAGAAAATAGCAATTGCCGGGAGACTTGTGATCAGGACCCAAACTCTGTAAAATTAAGTGGGTGAAAATGGCAGATGATTTTAATTGCCAGGTATGGGTTTTGTTTTCCTTTACAGTAATTGATGGAGGAACAAAAGGAAAGAACAAAAGAGTGGGGGGTTCTGTGCTGTTGAGCTGGAATGTGGGTTTCCCAAAGCGACGTTGCTATGTAGTACTTATGTGAGTTATGACTATATCTACCAAGGGACCGGCAGTGCCGGCTTTTGCCATTTGGTACACACTAAATGCACATCGTGTTGTGTGGAATTCATTTTGGTGATTTCATACAAATTATCGGAGCCGCTCAATTTATGGAATTCATTTAGAAAATCATTCTGAGCCATTTTAGGAGTTATGTTTTCATCCCAAATTCAAAATAAACTCATTTTTGCCCCTGATTATATATATAAATATATATACTAGGAGATTAAGGACTAAAACGAATGTTTTCATCCAAAATTAATTATATTTCCATCCAAAAATTTCTTTGCCTATATGGTAAAGATTTTTGGGATGAAAATATAATTTTTTTTTGCTGCTGTTCTTTATATTTTCATCCAAAAATTCTTGATCAAGTAATCATGGTTAAAAATTTTTAGTGTGCCGCATGCGTGGGCCAAATTCATAAAGGGAAGCAATCATGGTTAAAATCAAACTAGAAATCATGTCAATGGTTTTTGACATTTTTTTACCATGATTCAAGATGTTAATTCAATAATTATTACCATGTTTATACGTACAAGGAGAGCGTGCATACTTCTTATCTATATCACTAGTGATAGAGACACACACACTCAACCACACACCCGGTGGGTCCCATCCGGTGGGACCCATCACATGTGAGAGGGTGTGTGGTTGAGTGTGTGTGTCTCTATCATTTTTGTATCTATATAGGCTCGCACAACGGCTGTTTTGATCTTTTTACCATGATTTTTGATCGTTTTTTTATTTTTACCATGAAATATCGATTATGTGGTTGATATATTTTACCATGATTCAAATAATCATGGTAAAAATCAAATACAAAACATAAAATATGGTAAAATCGAGTAATCATGGTAAAAATTAAAATGATTGTGATAATGAGCCAGCAATATGGTTAAATGTGATTCCAACAACAATTATGATAAGATATCATCCTTCTTGTGAATTTCCACCATTTCGAATTCATTGATTTTAGGAAGGAGAATAATTCACCAATTCAAAAAATATCTTAATTTTAGGGTGTGTGGATCAATCAAAAGTAACTAACTTTGAATTCAAAAATTAGTTCCGTTTTATATATATATACACACACCTACTTTCCAGTCTAGTATCGATTTTTGGTGTTTTTTTTAAAACGTGTTTTTTTTTGCTTTTAAAATCCAATTTGTTTAATTTGTCTTTAAAGGTTCATCCAATTTGTTTAAAAAAATCGTCTTAAAAATTTTCGTTTTATGAAATTCGATCAAAAAAAAAAAAAAACTGGGAAGGGCTTGATCCGAGAAAGTTGTACATTTTCAATTTTATGAAAAACTGTTCGGATCATGAAAATTTGATCCGGAACTATGAGTCCCGGACTTAGAGATCCTTGACTAGAGAGTTTCTCTCTCTCTCTCTCTCTCTCTCTCTCTCTCTCTCTATATATATATATATATATATATATATATATATATAAATTTCCCATCCGAACCCTTAAGTCACGGACTCCGTCGGGACCTCATAGTTCCACACCAAATCTCGATGATCGAAATGCCAATGCGTTTAAAACGTGTTTTTAAGGGTCCCACGAGAAATCAGAAATCAAAAAAAAAAAAATTTAGGAGGGCTTTATCCGTGGTAGTTTTTATAAACTATACATATACGATTTTATGAAAAAACTTTAAACTAAGGATCAAAGTCTAGGGGTATTTAACTTTGACCATGACTTTTTTTTTTTGATTGCTTGCTATTTTTAAATGCCCCTTAAAACCTTTCACTTAAAAATGTTTCAAAAGAAAATGTGCTCAACAAAGATTAGGGTTTCTCAGTTCATTTTGCAAACGATTGAATTGACATCGCCCAAAGCATCCCACATGCCAAGTGGTGAAACCCTTGGCTACATGGGATCAAAGGGGTTAACAAACCCAAACTTTGGTACATTAAAATGAAACCCTAAATCTTTGATAAACAAGCGATGTATGCTTTTTGATGAGATTGACGGATTAAACCCGAGTCATGGAGTGTTAATCATCCCATGACTAAGACTATGTAGACTACTCACTCATTATACTAGAAAACGAGCCTAGGAATTTGAAGAAAACTACACTACAAGAAAAATGGATATTCCCGGCAGTTTTTTTCCCGGCGGGACAATTAATGCCAGGAAAAGCAAAATAAATGCCGGAAAAAGAGACTTTAACCGGCGGTTTTTTAAATTACCGCCAGCAAAAGTGGCATTCCTGGCAGTTTTTTTAAAAATGTCGGTAAAAAATAAATTTTCGAAAATATGCTATTGTATAGTATAAATATTTTTTGGTCCAAGTGAAACAAAATGCGTGCTAGCTTAGTTGATAGGATACGCGCGCGAGGGGCTCAAGGTCTCGGGTTCGAGTCCTGGGCCAAGCATTTCAACCAAAGATTGCGTGCCACGCAGGTGCCACGTCAGCCGCCACGTGTAATCTTTTTTTTATTTTTATTTTTTATACGTGATTTAGCTTTACCGGCGGTTGTAAAACTTTTTCCGGCGGTTTTAGTATTCCTGACGGCCGTATAGACGGCAGTCGTGATTACCACCGCTAATGGACATTCCCGGCGGTTTTGGGGCTTTTCCCTGCGGTTTTCTAATGCCGCTAATGCTAAAATTTGGCGTAGTGCTAAAAACATGATTTATAAATGTAAAAACTGATTTTTAGTTAAGATCTTAAGTTATACCTACAACATTAATACTTGAGAAAATCACAAACAACACTTAGAAACTAGGGTTTTCAAAGGACGATCTAAACACGAGGAGCAAGTTTAATACACGTGAAATTAATGGAAGGTGAGTACTTACACGGGAAATCTAGAGAGAGAGAGAGAGCTTGAACTCTCTCCAATGGAGGAGGGAGGGAGGAGTAAAATAGACTAAAAGTAAGAAAAAATGAAAAGTAGTTGAAAGGAGAGAGGAGAGAGCCCTATATTCTACTCTTTCTCTCTCTAATAAAGTTTTACATAAAGCTCTCACAAGAGCTAAAACATGACATAAATAGAAAGTCCAAAAAATGGCTTTAATTTGGTGCTCGGACTAAGGTTGGAGCGATCCACCCTAAGGATGGATCGATCCAAGATGCTCTGATGGAAATTTTTTACTGAAGTGGATCGATCCACATGAAGCCCTGGATCGATCCAGATGTGTTTGATGCTTCCTTTGCAATGTTGGATCGATTCACATGAAGCCTGGATAGATCCAAAAGGGTCTGATAGCTTCTTGCACTGCAGTTGATCGATCGATCCTTACTCTGGATCGATCCAAATCCTTCTGATGGTGTGATTGAACAAAGTGGATCGATCCACTTAGTCCTGTGGATCAATCCAACTTCCTTTAGACTTGAACTTCACTTCTTTGATCACCCCATTGGCCTTGCGTGCTTCCGGACTTCTTCCAAAACACTTAAATGCATTGTGCGACCCTCGGGGGAGGTGATCCTTGGTCTCGTGCATGCTTGTTCACTCCTGGATTCCACCGAGAGTCTTCGTGAGCTTGAGACGTGACATTTGCCCACCGGCTTGACTTGTAACCTTTCGACTTCCCGGGCCCTAGCCGAATCATCGTTTCTTGACTCTTGAGGCCCGGTGGTGGAATGTCATGGGGCACTTGGCCCTCGGTTACTTGGAACGGTTCCCAATGCGCTTCAAAACACGCTTATTCATGTGTTTCACCTATAACTATCAAAAACCACACTACGCGCATATCAAACATATAAGGCGCTAAAACGCGAGTGTGTGTGTGAGCAAAATGAGCTAGATAAGCCCCAAATATCTACAATATTGGGGGCTTATCAATATATATATATGTATGTATGTATGTATGTATGTATTAAGGAGGGTAATACATAATTCCATAAAGAATTGGGGATGAAAATCTAAGTGGTACCCAAAAAGCGGATGGATATTTAATTACCTCATAAAAGAAAGAGCGGGGTACACCATTTCATACACACTAAATGCACATGTGTGGGACTCATTTCGAGATTTCACACAAATTATCGGAGCCGGTCAACTTATTGAAAATATGTTTGATCCTTGTGAAAAATTAGTTTAGTCGGATATCAATAAGAGTTTGATCGATTCTTCGCTCAATTTTCTGACAAAGAACTGATCAAGCCTCTACCGATATCCGATCGAGCTGATTTTTTACAGGTATCCTTAAAAAAACATTTTAACAAATCGAACGGGTTCAATAATTTGTGTGGAACCCCGAGATGGGATCCACACAACGCGGTGTGCATTTTGTGTACACCAAATAGTGTACCCATAGTTTTATTGTAAAAATATAGTGCCTTAGGAAGTTGTATTGACCAAACTTATCCATCTGGTACCGCCCGGCCTGTGTATCGGTTTTCAATTGGTATGGTACATATCAGTAGCGGTGTCGGTTTATCGTTTCGGATATATCGCATCCACGGGCAAACAATACTCTCTCTCTTCCCCATCTCTACTCGCTGTTTTTCAACTTCGGGGGAATTTTGCTTCAAAAACTGTGTTTTGTATTGGACGAAATAAGAAAAATGACTGGAATAGTCAGGAATGGCTGAAACAGAGAGGTGTCAAAGGCAGGACGGGACATAGCATTGAGTGTCTTGTTTTCTTTCTGCTACGTACGGTATGTCTCGGCTAGTACTCAGACGGCTCAGATGAGATTGATGAGATTGGTATTGATCATATATATACTATTATAACTCATACATGTTGATAAAAATGAGTTGCTATCGAGTATTGTAATTTTCCAAGATAAATGTGCTTCCAAATGTCTACCAATATTCGACAAATATGATTTTAGATCAGTTTACGTGCACCTCGATTAATCTTGGAAAAACAATTTCACCGTTTACTAATGGGGATCCAATTAAAATTGAGACAAAATTCCGTATGAAATAAACTATAAGAGTGACTTGGCATCTACTCTTCGCAATGAGTTCTCTAAAGGGTTTTTCTATTGTCAGCCCACAATAAGAAAAAAAAAAAAAAACATAAACTTTAATGCATTTTTTTCACTTTCCTAGATACTTTCGCAAATTTCTATAAAATTTTCACACATTTCAATACACTTTTTAAGTCTTTATGTCAGTCTAATAAACTGATTTTAGAATTTTCCTTCCATGAAATAAACGAGTTTGGTTCTCAAAATGAAACCCGGAGAGGACCCAAAATAGTCTGAACCTGATCGTCATAACAGGTCAAACATTACAAACATATGATCAAAATGTATTAAAGAAAGACTTATCACTCATGCTTTTATCCTCTTGGGGATAACAATTAACAACTACTGCCTGTTGTCTATATGTATATTTATGTTGGAAGCTTGTTTAACTGGAGTTAGTGAATGAATTTGTCATTAAAATATGGCTCATCAACTTTGTCCTGAATCGGAAGAATAGATGGATCAGTTGCAGCTACTTATTTGTAACCCACTGAATTTAAGGGGCCCTAGTCTAATTAGTCATTGCTCTCGGAGTATGGTTACGTGATTCTCGTGAAATTTATAACTGAATGGATAGATTTCACATAAATCTATAGTGTTAGAAATGACCGAGACATGATGTGACCATGCTCGGGATTATCAAATTTTAATTACTCCATGGGCTATTGGCCTTGGGAGTCCTACGGCTTGGGTGCGTATCCATGTCCGATTTGGGTTGTCCGTGCTCGGCAATGGACGGTTCAGATTTGTTTGGTAGCGGACGGTTCGGATTTGTTTGGATAAGATGTGATCCGAAATTCGGCCCATTTCCGGCGATTGACGGCTCAAATTGGGATAATATGGATGCTGTCCTTTATGGATAGCACCATCCCCTGATTCGCGGTCAGGCTCTGTGTTGTGCACTTATGCACAACACGAGTGCTGTGTGGTCCATTTGGGGCCCACCTCGGATCCCTTTTTTTTATCCGAATCATTTATTTTATTCTTCTCATCGATTGTGTGGTCCACATAGAGATTCATAATGATCGAAGATTTTTAAATATGTTTTCAGACTGTATTTTTCTTGAAAACGAAACATTCAATGAAACTATTGTACATGATTTTTTTTCTACAAAACAATGAACTCAATGGTTACTGATCAAATAGTTAACAAGTCCGATCAACATGAATTTTTACAAGAATTACATGCTCGATTAGACGAAAAAATGAACGATTCAGATAAAAAAACAGGACCTGAGATGGGCCCCAAATGAACCGCATAGAATCGGTACTGTGCACTAGGTGCACGGCACAAACTTTGAACCCGGCTTGCACGCAACATCTTTTGTCTCTAAAGTGTGGTGGTGAAGTTAGGGGTCCACACGCACACAGATCACGCGTGAAACCCTCCCTTTTGTCCTGCTCCCTCACCACCACCTCCTTTTTTTCCATACATTTTTGTTCGCATTATTTTGGCTTTTCTTTTTGGGTCCGAATTCTTTCTAGTATCGTACACTTCTATAATTCTTTCACAATAAACGATATAATTCTTTCACAATAAACGAGACTCTGATGCAAGTGGTGGCTAGCTCATTCGATAGAGCTCTTGAATGTCCCACACTGCCTCTCGGGATCCAGTCTCATTTCCCCATCCCCTATGTAATAGATTAGGAATGACGAATTACAAAAAACGAAAATTATCATAACAGTGCTGGTGGTTTATCTAACGAGAAATACTTATTCACGGATGAGGCGCAAATGGGGAGTTTGCGCCGCACGGATCTCGGCCGTCCATCCCGAGATCCAACAGCTCCGAGCGGTGCATAGTTTGTTTTTTCATCTGCAGTGCATTTCTCCCCGTTTGCACCTCATCCGTAAATAAATATTTATCTTATCTAACACATAAAAACAAAAGAACAAAAAGAGTGGCTCTTATCCAATCCTTGGCCCATGTAGTTGATCTGTGTGGGTCTCTTTTGAGAGTCGAATGATTTGACTATAAAAATAAAAAAGAAAGTAGAAATTTGAAAATAAAAAAATCTTCCACGATCGAGAATGTGTGGTGTTAAGAGTATCGTACCGATTTGGGATTTGTACTGCGCATATCCATAGCATCTCTTGTCCCGAAAGGATAACTGGAGCCACTTATTTAGAATTTCTGTAAAAGTTCAGCTCAATTGGAAATCTAACTATGACCCTCAATTCAAGCTAGAACTTTGAAACAAAGTTGGATGTATTGCAAACACTTTTATTGATATTTGATTGAGTTGATTTTTTACATAGTCCATAAACAAAATATTTTAGATAAAATTAGCGATCTCCGATCGGCTTTGTGGGAAACTGATCTATATGTGCAGGCATATCATTTCTGATAGGATCTCGGGTTGCTGCTATGTAGCTTGGATTGAAAGGAAACTATTCGTGCACAATCTGAGCCGTCCGCAAATCTTTTCAACGGTTTGGATTGAAAGGAAACTATTCGCGCGAATAGTTTTCCTATTTTGTTTGAAATCTAGATCGTCCATCCAAGAAATGAACGGTTTAAATCGCGCACAACAACTGCTGTGTGCACGAGCTACACAACAGCAACCCCCGACGTTTCTGATAAACCACTCTCTAAACATCTACGTTGTTCCTTTCGCAAAAGAACATCTATGTAGTCGGCCAAAATCCTGAACCCATGTAGGTGTATCGGCCATTAAATCCTGCAACCCAAACTGTCGGCAGGTGTGAATATGCAATCGTTGCCTACCCAAAGAAATTGGGTATTTGCCTACGAAATTGGGTATTTGTAGTAATTAAAGTAGAAAGCTATCGTATACACCCATTGAACGGGTCAGGTGTACCACACACAAATTTATTAATGATCACTAGGCCTTGTTATTATTATAGGTTAAAGAGAATTGTGGGCCAGAAAGTGATTGATATGTGAATTAATAGTGAGAAGCATTAAAAGTTTTTTTTTTTGTTTTGAAAATGTCATCATATCATTTCATAACGCCATCCGGAACTGATTACATCAAAAGACAAGAATGTAGCTAAAACCACTAACAATTGAATGAGAACGGCAAAAGGCATACATGGCCACCGGCTCGCAGACACACCTACCAAAGCAGACCCGACACCTAGGGAACGGAGTGATGAATCCGATCAAGGGATAGTGGTAGAGCATCCCAACGGATACCCAGCACAAACCATTACACAATAAAGCTCAGATGTAATCCAAATCAAACATGCTTACAATCCAAGGCTTGGAATTCACAAAATGCTTAACACCGTCTAGCAAACTGGCGGTGGAGAGAACCTCCACCGCACAACCATCCCCAACGCCGCCGGATGGGCATAACTGCACGAGAACCTCCGCTGTCACGCGAGGCTCAGGACGTGGGTATGCCTCATTGGACATAGGCGGGCCCACACGTCCACGGCGGCCATGGATTCCAACCCAAGAGCAAGCAAGCAGAACAAGAAAAATCTACTTCAAATCTAAACAAACTACACAAAACCAAGAAAATTAAAACTAAATAGACTGATCAAACTCAATAAAGCTGAATCAAAACAAAACCCATCACTGAGTCCCGAGTTAACTCCGTTTTGAACTGAGTTGAGATGAGTCACTGCTCCGGATAAAGAGAAGAGCTCTAAAACTCGCCGCCGCCATCGGGATCTGAAAGCTTATTCACCGGAGGGTGCCCAGGCCGCCATAGCATCACCATCCCGCCTTGACACAAGCCCAGCAAGTCAGATGAGAGGAAAAGCAGTCGGACGGGAGGTGGAGGAGAGAGTTAGCGCGATGTGGAGGGGATATGGGTGAAGGGTAGAGGCGGTGGTGGCGAGCTGATTTGTGGGGTGGAGGCGGCGGCGGTGATAGGATGGTGGCGGGGCTCTTAGGACCGGGAGGGGGGGAGATGAGGTGAGAGGGCGGCGGCCCCACCTCCCCCAGGGAGAAACCACACTAGAGGTGAGGAGGTGAGGGAGGAGTGGTATGGAGGAAAAGGGGAGGAATTTGTGGAGAGGGCGGCTGAAAAATGGTGGGGCGGTGGGAGATAGGGATAAACCCTAGGTAGCTCCCACAGAGGAGAGAGAAGCTCCCACAGAGGAGAGTTTGATGATCCAATTTTTACACCTTAGAAGCATTAAAAGTAGAGTTACGTAGTTTGGATAGAGGTAGGGGATTTTTTTTGGGAAAATTATTGAAATGGTCCCTGTAGTTTCACCCGAGTCTTGATTTAGTCCCTCTAGTTTCAATTGCACTCTAACGAACCCTGTAGTTTCAATTTTGGTCGAATTGAGTCACTGCCGTTAACTTCCGTTAGCAAATTAGACGGAAAACCCAATTTGGGAATTTTTTTAGGGTCAAACTCATCTTTTCACCCACCCTTCTTCTTCCCTAATATGTAACCCTAACCCTAACCCTAAAAAAAACCTTCACCGCCCATCCCCATCGTCATTTGAACCACACCACCACTTGTTACCGCCATACCCACCGCCATTGGGTCACCGTCAGTCACTCCTAGTACTTCCACCACCGTCACAGGAGCTCCACCCACTCTCTCCGCCGTTGTCGGAGCCTCACCGCCTCTTCCCGTTGTAGTTTGGTCAGCACCAACAAGTTCTGGCACCCCCTGAGTGTTGGATTTGCTCGTTTTCCATCACCACCCGACTAGTGGTGTTGCTCGGTGGCCCAACCAGTCCAGCCGGACTATGAGTCTGAGTTTTAAACTCAGATTGGGGCTTTTCCACCCCCGTACAGCCGTCGTCCGCCTCCGTGGAGGCTATTTGTGGCTCGGTTTGGCCGGAATCGGCCATGGGTTGAAGAAATTTCTGGGTCTTTAACTCAGATTAGGGTTAGGGTTAGGGTTACATATTGGGGAAGAAGAAGGGTGGGTGAAAAGACGAGTTTGACCCTCAAAAAATCCCCAAATTGGGTTTTCTGTCTAATTTGCTCACGGAAGTTAACGGCATGGATTCAATTCGACCAAAATTGAAACTACAAGGTTCGTTAGAGTGCAATTGAAACTAGATGGACTAAATAGAGACTCGGGTGAAACTACAGGGACCATTTCAATAATTTTCCCATTTTTTTTTTTGGATGAAGAGAGAAAAATATCATTAATCTACCAATAATAAAGCGTAGCCATAGAAGATCGGAGAGTCAGAGAGGAGAGGAGAGGAGGTGGGTGGAAGGGGTGCGGTGGGGGGAGTGGATCGGCCACTAGGGAAGCTCTAGGGAGGTGCCGCTGCTCTCTCTCTCTCTCTAAAACTTCTCTGATAGAGGTAGGGTTTGAATATTTCAACTACAGAGTGGGTTCAGGGCCGGCCTTGACGTTTGGGTTGCCCTAGCTGAACCCCGAGCTTGGTTGCCTTTATAGTACTAAGTCAAAAAAAAAAAAAATACAAGCAAAGGAACAAAGCAAAATTGAGGTTATATTATGTTTTTTAGCTTGAATGAGATTAAAGAAAAATCAAAATGAAAATGTAACCGTGGTTAATCGGATGATGCTTTATAATTAGCAGGATCCGATTCAAACAAAATAACTTCTCCTTGCATTTTTTAAGCAAATTCTTCGATTAAGTCATCGTACTTTAAGTTATCCAAAATTAAGAGTAGAATAATGGGTTTAAAGTGGTTTTGGGTTAATGCTATATAATTTATTTATTTTTTTGCCTAACGGAAAAGGGGGAAAAAAAAAATGGGACACGTGGGTTGGGATTTGAACACGAGACATTTTGGAGTTAATAGCTTTCCATAGACCACTACACCAAGTCTGTATTTTGGTAATAAGTTGGGAACTTTTTATATTTATACATAAATTACGTTTTTTTTTTTTGCCCTGGCCCAGGGGGTTGCCCTAGCCCAAGGTCTTGCTATGTGAACTTGTAATTTGACCTCCATGATTATCATTGGTTGGTGTTGTTTACTTTTGTAAGAGATGTTCAAATTTTAGCCCAAGTATTTCTCAGAAATAATATATAAGTGCTGGAGATGTGAGGATGGTTAATTATCAAACAGGAGAATGGAGTGGTCTAAAAGAGGAAAGGAGGAGGCAAAGAGGCACATAAGAGAATAATGTAGTAGATCTTATGCCGTACTGTGTAATCAAGCTTTCTTATTGTTAGAGAAAATGGGGTATAATCAATCTAGAGAGAATATACTCTCTAGAATCAGCGCCTACCAAGTTTCACTCTCTAAAAAAATCACTACTCTGAAATCTGGAAAGAATGTATCATGTTTATGTCAACACATTGGTCCACTACTTGGGCCCCAAGTGGTCAAATAAAATCTCGACATGGGTCCCTTTCGTACCTCCTGGCTGAGGGGGTGGCGCCACTCTTTCGCGATAGTCTCGTGGTCGCACCTTCCTTCTTTTGAAGCCATTAAACCATTACGTACCCTTGTATTTCCCTATTGGGTGAGGTCATTACTCACTCTGTCATGCTAATACTCAGAAAAAATTTCAGAGGGCCCCTTGGGTCTTGCCTCGCGATTGGAGGAGACACGTGTTTGGGGAAATCATCTATTCTAATATAAAAAAGGGGCTATCCCTTTTTAGTGCCCTCTAAAATTGAGATAGTGTATACATTTCTTATTTTCAAAACTAACCCCTATAAAACATAATTGAAACAAATGTGACATGAATAATTGCAAGGGGCAAAATTGACAATCATCTACTATCCACCATCACGCACTCGCCCACCCCATTAAAAGGTGGGGAAAAAAAAAAACCGCTTAGTGGTAGTTTAACTCACCAACCCCACTCTGCATTATCCTTCATTAGTGGTAGTTGAACTCCACCTTTACCACTCCGCAAAACCAGTTCCATATCCAATAATTGCTATGGATAAAGTTGAACAGGTATGAGGTTCGAATTTATGTTGATGTATTCAAGACTTTTCGGTAATTTTTTCATGCTCTTTTTCTTACCTTTATGGAATTGAATTATTTTTTCTCATCACTTGCAAACGCATCGCGTATGCCCCAGATGCTAATGTAGTATTAATTATCTCCTCTCGAGTCTTATGGCCTTTCTAGGGTGCGCCAACCCTCGTACTTTATGAGTTTCTTGTTAATCGCACCCATGGGCACACCAACTGTAACGCCCCATGTAGACCACTATCCTGATTTGATCCACAAGCCACACCACATGACCCAAAATGCTTAAGCCCAAGGTACTAGTATTATCTTACATGGTTTGTTGTATGTCCAAAATCACTCATGTAAACAATCAATGCGGGACTAAACACCATCTACCACCAAACCTGGGGTATTACACCAACACTCTTGTCGATCTCAATCTCTTGTTCGGACTGTCCACGCAAGATCTCACTCTCTTCTTCGGATTGTCCATACAAAGATCTTGCGCTCTACCAAATCTTCGGGAGGTACAATACGATAAGTTTGTCGATCACGAACAACACATGCATGAATGAGGTGCATGGCGGTTACACCCTACGCTACCGCTAACCTTCCCCACAACTTTTAATTTCTATTTCCATCATATTGTATACTTCCCAGTATAGCTTATTTTTCAAGTTGACTTCGAAAGAAATGGTCAACCGCTAACCTTCCCCACAACTTTAATTTTTCTTCAATCAAGTCTTTGTTATGGTCAATCAGAGTAACCTCTGTTTTATAGCTTATTTTTCAAGTTGACTTCGAAAGAGATGGTCAACCGCTAGCCTTCCCCACGTATGGTTGTTCCACCACATTGTTCCTTTTGTTTGGCTGACATGGAATCTCATAGCCACCTTTTCTTTGATTGTTAGTTTTCTTCTCTGATTTGGAAACAAGTTTTAATTAGGAATGGGATTGCTAGGTCTGTTGTTCCTTTAGCTCAGGAATTGGATTGGGCAGTCCATCACCGAGGAGGGAAAACCTTGCGAGACTCTCTGTATAATCTCTCTTTGGTAGGATCCATTTATATCGTTTGGGGTGAGCGTAACAAGAGGATATTTCAAGGCAAATCCAAGAATGTAGATGGGGTGAACCTGGCTATTCTCAACTCAGTTCGTGCTAAGGTTAGCTCTTGGTCCTCTGTTAAATTCTCTGCTCAAAACAGGTAGCTTTGTGATGATTGGCTTTTGGATTCTAGAATTTTTGCTGTTAACAATTGTTGATGGGTTTTCTCTTGTGTGGATTTTGATTGTTTGGTCTCTATTCAGACCTTTTGCTTTTGTTGTATAGTCTGCCAGGGGATGCCCCTGTTGTTCTTTTGTATGCTTTATGCTTTTTTTTGGTGAAATAAACTTTACTTACCAAAAAAAAAAAACCCTTTAAGAAAATTATCAAAAAATGACATTGAGCGGGATTATTACCACTTTAATGGTGCCCAGTTTTGAAATTACCAAAATCATGACAACCAATAGACATGGTATCACTTCTTGTCTTTTCCGGTTGACTTCGAAAGAGATGGTCGGACGGGATTCAGTCTTTGTTACAAGTTCCCAATCTTGTTTATCCTTTGAATATTAGTTTGTGAATATTTAGTTTTTTTTTGGTTTTTGAGTTGGGACAGTTTCTCATTTTTAGTTTTAATTTTTTTTTGATAAAATCAATTTTTGATCAATCGTGTTGGCATGCATCTTCTTAGAGGTGGTTTGATATCGTTTTCAGGAGGGGGAAAAAAAAAAAACATTCGTCAAAAGAAGATAAACTAATTTTAATTTTTTTTTTCAAACAAGTCTTTGTTACTGTCAATCAAAGTAACCTCAGTTTTACAACTCTTCGTCCTAAAATTTCGGAAAATTACAAAAAAGTGGCATTGACTAGGACTATTAACAACTTTAATGGTGCCCAATTTTGAAATTACAAAAATCATGATATCCGAATACTAATGACTATCACTTTTAGTCTCGACCATGATCCCCTTATTTTCGGGTGCAAGTACAACAAGAGATAGAACTAACGTACATGAAGTTACGATCCTTTCGTTGAGACTGATTATATGCTTAATACATGCCAATAGTAGTTCTATTATAAGAAAGTCGACATGCATCTTCTTATGAAGTTGAGACGGTTGACTCTTAGAAATGAGTTGGATGTTGTTAAAAGGAGGAAACAAAAGAAGCGTTGATGAACATGAGATAAGCCAAATTTCAAATTTTCTTCAATTAAATATTTATTATAGTCCATTAAAGCAGTCCTGTTTCGCAACTCTTCATCTTTAAGTTACCAAAAAGTGGCATTATGTATTATTGACCACTTTTATGGTGCCCTATTTTCACCAATCATGGCATCTCCAATAATTGATGACCAATACATGGTACCACTACTTTTCTAGACCATTCTGCCCTTATTTTCGGGGGGCAAGTAGAACAAAAGCAAAAATAAGTAAATGAAGTTATGAGTGTTTTCGTTGACGCTAACTATATGCTTAATTAACACTTCCAAATAGAAGCTCTATTATAAGAAAGTTGAAATCTATCTTCTTAGAAAGTTGAGACGGTTGATTGTGAGAGGTAAGTTGGATTTTGTTTTCAGGAGGAAAAAAAAAAAAAAAGAAAAGAAGTGTTAGTCAAAAAGAGATAAACCAATGTATTTATTTTCTTCAAACAAATCTATATGGTCAATCCAAGCAGTCTCTGTTTTGAAACTTTCTATCTTTAAAATATTGAAAAATTACCAAGAAGTGACATTGACCTGGATTATTCCCCACTTTAATATTGCCCAGTTATGAAATTACCAAAATCATGGCATCCCAACCAACACCTGGTACCACTACTTGTCTAGACCACTCTGCCCTTATTTTGGGGTGCAAGAACAACAAAAATAAGAAGTACATGGAGTCATGAGTCATTTCATCGCTAAAAGCATCTTTATCAGCCTCACAAAAAAAAAAAAAAAACAAAATTTAACCTTAAAAACACCTTTTACAATTTAGCAAGCCGTTTTATCAAAAACTCACAAAATCAGACTCTCTATTTTAACTTTACCCTTATTTTTTATTCAACAAATTCTCCAACTAGTCAATAAAATAATAATTAATAATCTACCCACTACTCACTTTTTTCTCTCTCTCTCTCTCTCTCTCTCTCTCTCTCTTTCTCTCTCTCTGTCTTTGTCTGCTACCCTCTCTCTCTTTCTTTACCACTTTCCCCTTTCACCTCCCATGGCCGATCAACCCACTCGGTGGTTTCTCCCATGGCCGATCAGCCCACTTAACCCAATCGGTGGTTTCTCCCATGGCCGATTGATAAGCTCCTAATATTGTAGATATCTGGACTTGTCTAGCTCATTTTTATCACACACACTTGCATATTTTCGCTTTATACAATTGATTTTGTGTGAGGTGTGTTTTTGACGAGTTTCAGGAAATAGGAGTTAAAAGGCGTGTCCAAAGCTCCAAATAATTCTCGGTTGTACCCGGAAGTACCCAAGGACCCTCAACGCCGCGGAGGACAATCAATAGAGCTTAGAAGTTGATTCAATGAGCTTTGAAAGGTTCAAGGAAGGCCCAGAACAAAGGAACAAGAAAGTTGGAGCTTTGAGCCTCAAAGAAATCTGACACATTGATAGGAAAAGTCTCATTTCTCTCAAGATACAAAGGCTATGAAGATGAGGTCAATTGGGTTTGAAAGTAGACTCATAGATATTTCCAACGATTCAGGAATCACCTCATTTCGAGTTCGGACGTAGCCGGGCGTGCCCGCGAAGTTGGGTAAAAAATCTGCCTGAACAGACACTTCTGGATCGATCCAGAGTTAATGTGGATTGACCCACTTACCATCAAAAGTCCATCAGATCCTTCTGGATCGATCCAACCTTAGGGTGGATCGATCCACTTATGTCCGGGGAGCATTTTTTAGCCACTTTTTGGACTTTCTATTTATGGCAAGTTTCTCACTCTTTGTGAGAGCTTTTTAGATATTTTATAAGAGAGAAAAAAAGATGAATATAACTCTCTCCTCTCTCTCTCTCTTTCTCCTTTATCTCTTTTTTTCTTTTAGTCTAGATTTTGCTCTCCCCTCTCTCCTCCGTTGGAGAGAGTTTAAGCTTTCTCTCTCTAGATTTCCCGAGTAAGTTTTCATTTCCCGTTAATTTGTCGTGTATTAAACTTGTTCCTTGCACTTAGATCGTTATATAAATCAAATTTATTTTAATTTTCGACATGTTTTCATTAATCACGTTTTTCTCCTTATTGTGTACTTTAAGCATGTTTGAGTAGTAGATTAGGCTTGGTCATGGGATGAATATCACTCAATGACTTTGGTGTTTTAATGGCTTTTCTCACGTTTATATGATTATTGTGGGTTTGTGAATGGATAGATCACTCTACTTTCGGTCCAAACTTAGAGTTGTTAACCTCTTTGATTGGGTGTAGACAAATCACTTGGCACACACAATGCTTTGAGCTATGTCACTTTAGGTGTTTGACAAAATGTCTAAGAGAGTTTCTTTCCATTTACAAACCTCATTCTTGTGGTAAAGATTGGTTTTCATTGGGTAAGTTCAATTTTATGTACCAAAACTAGGGGTTGTTAACCTCCTTGATTATGTGCAGGCAAGGCTTTGTACCTTGCCACATATAATGCTTGGAGCTATGTCACTCCAAGTGTTTGTAAAAATGCCTTAAAAAACTTATCACATTGTTAAACCCATTTTCTAGAATCAAAATGATTTTATTGTTAAATCTTGAGAGTGGGAGCAAGAGACTTTGTCTCTCACTTGAGTTATAGTTGAGAGCCATTGAATATCCTTAGTCATGGGTGGTATGAACTTCTAGATCTTGCTGCCTTTAATTTATAGTTTATATCTTTATTTTCAATCGCATTAGGGGTAGAGAGAAAATTCCACCAAACAAATCACAAATTCAGTTTGCCGCTTTAAGGCTAAAAACCTCACTCATGAAACAATCATCACGTTCGGCGCATTTGGTCTTTGTGGATTCAACCCGGTCTTACCGGTTTTAATGCTACCACCGGCCTAAACCCTACGCTTGAGAAAGTAACTTTTGCAATACAATCCAAATTCGCAAGCATTTTTGGCACCGTTGTCGGGGACCTAATGGTCCACCAAGCGTGAGTTTCACTTGCCCACTGTAAGTATTCCGTTTCTTTTAGTATAATTTAGTTTTTTTTTTTGCATCTTTTATTTTAGTTTTAGTAATTATATTTTGTGATGAGCATGATAGACCAAAAGTTCTCCCCTTTGTGTGACAATCCATTGGAAAAATGTCCCACTACTAAAGAGATGGATGCAGTGGTGGATTACTTATCCTCTTTGTTAGAAAAGCGAGATGCATATGAGCCTATTTTTGAGAAATTACCAATAGTAGAATTAATTGATTTTCTTGGTGTTAATGATTTTGCTTTGGGTTACCATCCATTTATAGTAGATTTTGTCAACACTTTGAATGTTGATTTCGTTTGGGCTATGCATTTGGTGGAGCTTAAATTTCTAAAACGAATTCGGCAATTGCTGTACTCAAAGTGTCTTATCTTATGGCATGGTCGAATTCAATTCTTGACAAAGAGCTTAAAGTGGTTTGATCTTCATAGTACGATTGCCCTTTCTGTTTTGTCACTTTTAGTTTTCTATTTTGTATTTTTAGCTCTTTGTAGATTTTCTTAATTGTTGTTTTTTATTTAATTTTTAATCTTCATAAAGTCTAGGGGATTTAAATTCTATGAAGCTTGTGATAGCTTTAGTGTTTTCCGTGCTCGAACGGCTTGTCACCTAATAGAAAAGAAGATTAGTCTAGCCACCTAATCCTAGCCTTTAAAAATTAGTGGAGTATTTGAATTTGCAACAATCTTACTGCATTGTCTTGGATAGTCATAAAAGAAGATTGGCTCTGATTTAAAAAAAAAAAGAGTAGAAATTCAACCTTTTGAGTCGTGACTTACCCATGATTGTTGTATAACTTTCTCTACAAATGTTTTAAGTGAGGATTAGGGAGAAAAGTGGTACCCGTTAATCGTGTGAAGATTTGGCACTTGGGGACTTGGCTTTTATGGAGCAAGTCGTTACTAATCATTTCTCTCTTAGTAGGTAGTTGGCAATTAAGTCTTTTGCAAGGTGACCATGCTACCATACCGGCCTTGGTAGTTTGGGTCCAACTTGGTGCCGATTGCGGCATTCAGGAGCCCTAAGCATGGGTGCGATGAAATGTCGCGGTTGTAAGGCCTACAAAGTCTTCGGGAATGGCCTTGTGCGACTAGCTGTGATTCCACATGGGGCCGAAGGAGGAAGCCTTGGAAGCATTGCCAATGACGAAAGGAGCTAGTGATGAAAAATCCTCATCTTTGGTCGAGGTATAAGGTGGTTGACATTCCACCCCGTCGGTACATTTTTTATCCTTATCTCTCCTTATTTTTGTTTCTCATGCATTGAGGACACTGCACATTTCAAGTTGGGGGGAGAGGATTAGATTGGTTTAGTACACTTTGCACATATTACATGCACTTTTCACTTTCCTTAGAAATTTTTAATTTTTTTGTGTAGTTCTCCCTTTACTTAGCGTTTTAACTCGTAGGTACGGTTCATATGCTCAAAGGTTTTCTTAAATGGAAAGAGTTTGGTTGAATGCGTATCTAGTGTGCTAAACTCATTTCATGAACATGTACATGAACTTTGTCGAACAAATTTTGCCAAGTACTTGTTAGTGAGTCACCACTTTGAGTTGAGGTTCATTTTTGTCATATCCCATACTTTTTTTCTATCGCTTGCCCTTTAGTTTAGGTATTTATCATCCCTTGTTCATATTAAAGTATTTTTATATCTCTTATGCATCATGTTGGAATCTATGGCGTACTTAGTAAGTCATTCAAGGCAATTTTTGTTATGAAACCACATATGAGCCACCTTGATCCTTATTTTGAACCAAGTCCGTATCCAATTTTTGCTTATCTTAGTGAGCCGGATGTTTAGGGAATGTGTTGTGATATTCTAATTAATTGGGGTTGATCTGAACGATGTGAAAGTTGGTGGGTTGAGAAAATATCTGAAAAGCTTGTGTACTCTCCTTCCAATGTATATACTCAAAAGCCCTAATGTTATCCCTCACCTCTCTAATCCAAAATTGGCCTTCTTTTCTCTCTCTCACTGCAAATGTTACCTCTTATGGCTCTAATTCTCTCTAAGAAGAAAAAAATAAATAATAAAGAAAAAGAAGTATATTGTGAAAGAGCCAAAGAGGAATTAGAATACAGTTTATTACAGTGTTGTGAGGTTTGGTGAGACATCCGGGAAGTTGAATAATTTGGATGATGACGACGACAAGGAAGATGGAAACTGATGTCGGTTGATTTAGTTTAGTATCTATCTAGTAGTTTAGGCATCATGTGGGTGGTTAGGATTGAAGAGGTGGCCAATGGGTAGGGATCCAAGCTAAAATGTGCCCATCACTCATTTTGTATTCCCATTTCCTTGTACCCAAGGTCGTTATAAGCTAATAAAGTCCTTAGTTGATCTTATGTACGCTTGTGACTTCATGTGATGCATCTTAGATAGTTCTTGCACTTTAGTTATAACTTGCTCATTACTTCTGAATAATAGTCGTAAATTGCTCTCCTAGCTCGTTATCAATAGCATGCGTAACATATTTTCGTCTCCGGTTATTGCATTATCCTTTCGAGCTCGTCATGGGATATGGAACCTCGCTTGAGTGTTATCTTTTGTTGAGTGATTAGCTTTGTGAGTTCTTGGAATCGAAACTCCTTGCGGTGGCTTTGCTCATGCGTTCGTTTTATAAGAGTTTGTTCAACCTTGTTCATGAGATGTGTGTGAGTTGAGTTGGCATCGTGTTTCTCGAAATAATTTCGAACTCTTGCTAGTTTACTAAGTTTTGAGCATGCGAACCATTCCTTGATTGGTAGGGGAGAATGCATAGCATACGTTAGTTTAGTTTTAGAGTTATTTGCTAGGGACTAGGAAAGTCCAAGTTCGGGGGTGTGATAAGCCCCTAATATTGTAGATATCTGTGCTTATCTACCTCATTTTTGTCACACATAGTTGCATATTTTTGGCTTTATACAATTAATTTTGTGCGAGGTGTGTTTTTGATGAGTTTCAGGAAATAGGAGTTAAAAGGCGTGTCCAAAGCTCCAAATAATTATCTGTTGTAAAGACCCAGAAAATTTAATTACTTTTTGAAAAATCACTTTTTTGAGAAGTTTCGATTTCGCCGATAAAAAGTCCCGGTAATTGTTCCTTGGATTTTTCTAATCAAAATGGTATAATGGGAAGTTATTTTTGAGTAAGGCAAAGTCATCTTTCGCCCATTTTCTTCGGAGAAAAATGTGCCCATTTTCGATTTTGTACTAAAAGTGGGGGGATGAGATTTTGATGTGATTAGAATTTTAATTTTCTGTAAATGTCATTGTTTCCAAATGGGGGTTACTTCCTTATTTTCATAAATAAATTAAAGTAAAGAAAACTCCAAATTATAGTCTTTACTTAAGTTTGGTTTATGAAAATAAGTATTGTGGTTACATATTATATACACAAGTCACATTTGGGTGTGTAGTGTAATAAGGGAATTATATTAGTAGTGTGTGGGGGAAGATTTGCAAATTTTAAAACATTTCACTTCTCCTCCCTCCCCAACCCGATCGGCTCTCTCTCTCTCTCCTCTCTCTCCTCCATTGTTGCACCTCCCAAGCTCAAGTTAACCCCTCCTCACTCAACCACTTCAAGAACCTATGCCATTTTCGTGTTCTACGCACCGTGTGGAGTTCGGGTTGCTTTGGATTCGCACCGGGAGCTCAAGTTTCGGGATTTGAAGGTTTCTATATCTAGGGTTCCATTCATCTTCCATTTGGAGCTTAACCCATGAGGTAGGGAAACAATTACTACCTCCTCTAGTTATATACTTGTGATATGTTGAACATATCTTGTTCTTGGCTTCAATTTCCTTGAAATTCATGGTTTCCCTCTTTGTGTGGGTTTCTCTCACTTTTAATTTTGTGATCTATGAAATTGATTGTTGATTGATGAAATTGGGAGTGGAATTGACCTCCCTCCATGTTTAATTGTTGCCTAGCATCCCTACTTTGAGCTTAAACTATCCCATTTGTGTTTTTGAAATTCCACACCTTAGAGTGAAAATCTGCCATTTTCTGACAAGGCA
>JADGMU010000744.1:0-18394 GCA_016920895.1 Vaccinium myrtillus | reverse complement strand
TTTATGGCTCACCTGCAACTCCCTAGGATCCTCACAGCTTCACAACTCTCTCTATGGGCCCAATCTCCCTCAACTAAGCCTCACAAAACTCCCCCACTACATATTACCTCCCCTCATGAAAGAACTCTGGGGTTCAAGCTCACAACTCACTGGGAATGCACACAATATGGTAGTTTCGCACAACTCAAGTATGATTTCCAGGTAGGATCATTGCATGCCCCTTAAGGCATATCACAGATAGTAAGAGTTAAGCAAGAATAAGATACCTTACCAACCTATTATAAGTAATAGCTCTGGTCTGAAATGAGAAATCAGAGATGCCTCTGGTTGAGTACCCTCCTCTGAGTCTGAACCTGAAAGTAAAGAATTGCACAAAGCAACCCCTTCCTGAGCTGGAACCTGCTAGTAATGTACCTGCTGAAAACAACTTGAAACAGTGCAGAAAATGCTTGCATCAGTTCACAATTCAAGAGAGAAAAGTATTGCCATAAAGAATTATCCAATAAGATTCCACTTAGCTAACAGCCATTGGTATTGTGACTCTCACTTTAAGTCACCATCATCCTTGTGCATATTCCTTACTAAATATATGTTCACTTAATTCTCGATTACCATTCTGAAGCTACCTTTCTATACTTCCAAAATACCTTAATTTTTTTATTTTTATGATGAGCTCAAACATGGATAGGCAAACCATATTCTGCAAGCTAAACCTTTATTTTGATTCTTATGATGAGCTCAAACCATATTCTGCAAGCTCCTTTAACAAATGAGCTGAATCTGAACTACTAAAAGCTAGTTATACAGGAACTGGAACATTAGTAATTGACTCAGAAAAAAACCCAGGCCATTTTCCTGAAGTCAAACAAAAAACATCTTGCAGAAAGACACAATATTTCCACGTTTTGGATGCTTCACGTGTCCAGCTGACTCAGGAAAACCACTGGGCATTCTTCCGTAGTCAACCCAACCCCTTTTGAAGAAAGACATAATATTTCCTTGCTTAGAATCCTTCATGTTTCAGGCTTTCTTATTTCCTGCTTTGCCTCCTGGGTTAGATGGAGCAGTGTTCCCCCATAAGATAAATTACATGTTGACACCTGAATAAGAGATCCCATGAGCGAGTCATCTGCATTACATGCTATAAAGTCTGAAGACCAAACACATCCATTTCCAAAACTCCTGGTGCCATAGTCCTACAAAAGGAGTAGGATTCATTAAAACCGAAAGTTAAACAAAACCAAAAGGTAAGGACCCAAAAAATAACTATCATACCAAAAGGTATATTTGTTCTCAGGAAATTCCCAAGCAAATACACTCTCTAAATGGCCAAACAGGTAGAAATTTTTTATCACAATACAACTAATATATGCCTTCATGAACTTGTAGGCCTTGTTTCGAAAGGTAAAAGTTGTGGAGTGAACCAGGCAATCCATGGAAGTAACAACATAGATCTATCCACTTTATAATGGTTACAAGACAAACTTGGCAATAGCTACTATCCTTTGCTTCAGCAGAGAATAATCTAGTTACTGCTTTCGGAACGCCTAAAATGGTCCACCGATATTCATTACCGCCTTTATATGCTTAGCACACCAATCTGATCCGCCCCCACCACCCCTTGGAGTTGGTGACTCTACCCATTTCATAAAATGCAAGAAGTACAGAACACCCATTGAATTACCACCACTTCTGCAATCCTACATTCCTACTCTGTTCTAATACATTAAATCTTCAAGTACTCTATTTGATTCTTCTTCCTTTCAGGTACCGTTAAGCAGCAAATTGAATTCGATGCTCAAGAACACAAAAAACAAACAGCTTAGTAGGAGTTTACAAAGAACTTGATCAACAAATTGAAGTATGAAAATGCAATATTGTAAGTTGACATGCATAAGGACCAAGAAATGAATAAATAGACTGTAGATAATAAGGGAGTGAGAAATCACACTACCCTTTTCTGGTAACATCTATCTGCAGAGGCAATAACCATCAGCTTTCCACGAGTTGCTTTGGCACACAAGTCCCCAAGTTCAGCCAACTTCTCCAAGCATCCCAACCCATATTGAACAAATTCATGAAGCTTCACAAATTCAAGGTAAGAAACCTAGCATGAAAACAGGGAAAGAAACCAGAATTTGAAGTCAATTTTGTCTTATGAAAAAAAAAATAAAAAATCTAGCTCTGTAACAGTTCTAGGTTCCAAATGCCCTAATTCTAGGATACAACAATGAAGTAGGGTACAACAATGCCTACATTCATGCCTACGTTTCCAAAAGCCCCTAACTTTAGAAAAGCCCTAATTTCCGAGCAACCCTCATTTGAGAATAGTTGTTTCTTCGAAAAATTATGACAAACTGATTTGTATTAAAATCAACGAAATCTAACAAAGGAACAGAAGTCAGGGAAGATTAGTAGGGGAAATAAGTGCTTTACAAGATACAGATGATAGGGTGGCTTCGATGGTGGGGATAGTGCCGTGGCTGGCTACGCACGGCTGTCGTTGGCGACTTAGATGCCTGCAGCCATCGGCCGCATGGATCCTCCGTCTCCCATGTAGTTGTTATTTGTTTTTTTTTTTGCAATTGTGACGCCGGTGGTGAGCCGGCTTCCATGATTGTCGCTGGATTTTGGGAGTGAGGTCTAGTTTTGGGAAAGAGAGGGCATGGGTCGGGTTAGTAGGCGGCTGTGGCGGCTGCAGGTGGTGCGGAGTGGATGGTGGTGTTGACAGATGGTAGTGTTGTGTGTTGCCAGTGGTGAAGGAATGGGGTGAGGGGAGAGGAGTTACGGTGAAGTCAGGAGATGAGGAGGAAAGTGGGTTTGAGATTAGGCGGTCAAATTTTGGGGAGAAAGTTTGAGATTTGGGAGATTTTAGGCGGTCGATGAATTTTTTGGGAGCAAGGCAGGGGTTTGAGTTTTTGGATGGGAATCAAGTGTCCTCGTATCGCAAAATTATTTTTAACGAATTAAATACTTAATCGTCAATGATATATGTAGAATGGTTGATCGGAACTGTTAACATGTTACATCTTGATATTCTTATAATTGACACACAACTTGGAGATCGTCAAATTTGGGTAAGAATGTCATTAGAACATGTTTATGTATATCTTGGGACAGAGAATTCTAATGATGTATCGATTGGGGCTCACCTTATTCCACACCTTAAGCCTCTTTTCCGATCGGAATCGTCTATTTTTCTTAAGGTATATGTAGTAGATCCTTCGTTCCAAGGATCAAGTTGATTGAGCATCAATACGTACTTGATCATCCAAAAATACTCATTTTAATAACTTACTTATGCACCGATCAAGGACGTTTCTGAAACCAATCGAGCCAAAATTTTATAATAATGATATAATCAATAAGCAAAACAAAATCAACGGTTCCGATCATCAGCATAGTGTCGATGACACGTGAATTCAGTACATTCAAGTATAGCACAATACTTAGTTCGTTATAACTTATATACAACCTATGGAATTCAAAGTTAGTTATCAAGTCGTTTTTTGCAAAGGTCGATCCGAACCGTTAAGATTTTACATCTCACTGATTCCATCCTTGTCACCAAAATTGGAGATCATCATATAACGATAACATCGTGATCGGAACGGAATTTTGTTACCAATTTTATACAACGAAAGGATTTCAAAGGTTATTACCAAGTCGTTTCTTGCAAATGTCAATCCAAACCGTTACGATTTAACATCTCACTGATTCCACGTTTATCACCAAATTTGGAGATCATCGGATAATGGCTTCATTATGATCAGAACGAAATTAGTGCATCCCGAGGCACGAAACACTTATTGTGGAGCACACGACCACCACCTGCATTTTATTTTGGCAATCAGAACCGTCTATATTTTACATATTATTGTGTACATCATTCATACTCAAAATAAAAATTTCCCATTTCGGTATGCATTTAATCTATTAAAAAATAACATTCAAATAATTGTTTTTGTCCCGATCAAGGACGTTTCTACAACGGATCGTGACGATTTATTATTACAATGATTTAATCGATAACTACAACAAACTCAACGGCCTTGCTTTGTTAAACTAAGTTCGAGTTATTGAGATCCGTCATATTTTGATCGAAGATTATTACAAAATGTACAACATACAATAAAACCCATTTTAACCATGGTTAACTTCAATTTTATTTAAAAAAATATATATAAATTGTCACAATCGATTGGATTCTATTAGGATTTTGTTATGCCTCGTAATGGTTTTCATAAATAGTTATGCCTTTCCAATGGTTTTGTTATTCCTTCAATGGTTTCACTTTACGATTTTCGATGGTTTTTGTTAAAACGAAACAGTTATGCCACCCTAGTTATGTCGCTCAATGGTTATGTTTTTTAGTCACGCCTTCACTTTATGCTTCTCGATGGTTTTGTTATACTCTTATATGGTAAGTGTTATACACAAGTTATGCCTTTTGCATTTTTTTTTGTATATAACCAGTTATGGGACCGGGGGAGGCTGCTGTGCACAACAGCTGCTGTGCAACCAAAAGTGACGTCGTTTTTTGCTCTAATCCAACAAAACCCTCAAAACATTTCAATCAGGGAGAAAAGTGAAACCCTTCACAGCCAACACCCATGGATTCTCTCCTCCCGTTCAAAGCCGCTCGCTCTCTCGCCTAAAACAATCTCTCCAGTGATTTGGGAAGGGTTACTCAAAAATTGATTGCATTTTGTGTGTTGTTCTTGGAGAAGTTAGCGATTGAAATCCAACCCAGATTCTGAAAATTTGGTTTTTGCCATCTTGGTTTCAGAAATTTGCTGCTGCTTTTCTCAATAGGGTATTCAACGAATTTGCGTTTTAATCTTGAGTTTCTTCTTTTCATCTAGTGATTCATCTCCAATTCGCTCAACCCAGGTTCGAAAATTTGGCTCCGTCTTTTCACGTCAAGACCATATTAGGATCTGGGTTTTTTCAAAATTTTCCAGTTTTTTCAATTGGGTTATCAACCAGTTTCGGTCTAGCCTTCAAAATTCTTATCATTTCTTTATCGAGAGAGCAGGCGGCGTTAAAATCGCTTAACATATAAATGGAAAATCAAAGAAGGCAATTGAAGAATCAGAAAAGATACCTCAGATGGAATGGGAGAGGCAACAATGGATTAGAGCCAAAACGACGTCGTTTTGGCTCTATATTTGGCTGCACAGCAGCTGCTGTGCACACATTGTGCACAGTAGCCTCCCCAGGTCCCCAATTATGCTCTTAAATGGTTATGTTTTTCTAGTTACGCTCTACCTTATTCCTGTCGATGGTTCTAATATATTATAATAGCCTAAATTTTGTTAGTGATCGGTTTTATAAGTCATTTTTGCCTATGTGGCGCGATATGGATCGTTTGATTGGGGGATACCATGTACCATTTTTGCTAGGGGGACACTGGAGCAAAATCCTTCATCTAAATAACACATTCATACCCCAATCAAGGGGTTTTCTAAATCCGATCGATATGTAACTTTCCATGATTGATTTAATCAACAAAAACTATCATATTAACGCTCTCGATTGTTCATCTAAATATATTTGTGCGGAACCTTGTTGTAACTTTTTTAACCCATTTTTTTAAAATTTTTTTTTTATTTTTTTATTAATTTTTTTGTCTAACTCTCTCACTCTCTCTCTATAAAAAAAAATGATCACTTTTTAAATTTTTTTTTTTTTTGTTCATGACTTCATGTTTCTTTTTTTTTTACCTTGATATAATTCAATGATTCACTAACACAAACAAAAAAAAAAAATTTCACCAAAAGAAATTGATATTTTTTTTTTCAAAATCTTTATTAGATAAAAGGCAATGTATATGTGTGGTATACATTTTTTTTTTCATGATTGAATTTTGATTCAAAATTTATTAATCATATAAAATATTTTAAAAGCTTATTTTTCTTTTTTTTTAAAAGCTTATTTTCTTTGTGACTTATGAATCGCTATTTACGAGGATTTGTGGTTTGTTTGCTTTTTCTTATGAATATTTGTGACTTTGTTTATGAACGTTGTGACATCCTTATGAATGTGTTATGACCCATAAAAATAGGTTATGAATTGCTTTATGAATTTTGTGGTTTAGCTTATGAATGTTTGTGGTTAGATATGATGACTTGTTACATGACCTGTTATTTAGGTCACATTTTGCTAATGTGGCACGATCTGAGCCCTTCGTTAGGTGCATATTATATGTCCTAAAATGGGGGTGTGTATTGAAGCATTTCCCTTTCGAGTGACTAGTGAAATATTCCTTTATGTACCACAAAAAAGAATGTAAATTTCAGTGCACCGACCACGCAAAAAGGAAAAAAAGGTGGGGTTTTGAAATTGTCGCACAAGGCAGGAAATCAACCGAGAAATAAGTTGAGGGTAGAAAAAAGAGGGAGGAAGGAAAGTTGTAGAGGAGTTGAAATAACCTCTGTGGCATTCCTTCTTTTCTTCTCAAATAAAGTGACAATTTTATAGAACTACATTTATCATTATTGCCTTTCTTGCTTCCTTATTAGAAATCTTTTGTTCAATTGATTGGCGTGATCGAATCACCCTATGTTGAGGCCAGGACAGCTAGAGAAATTGTGCTCTATGCCTCTGTCTTGCAACAAAAACCGTAAAGCTTCAAACAAATATATAGTTCTCTGGTGCACTATTTGCCTCCTCCCTTTTTCCTGTTTGTTCTTTATGAGCAAGTCAAAGATTTCCAGTCAAAATTCTACCCAGAAGTGACGATTAAATATCTCAGAAGGAAATTGGTGAATACTGCAGTTAATTTCTATTAACTCTCAAAGGAAATTAACAATGCCAATGCCAAGTTATGTCAAAGTAAGGACATAATGAGGATTTTACCAATCAGATTGGTTTTATAAGACAATGCCCTGCTACATCAGTGACTTTTGTTTGAGTGGTGTGTCTAGCACCAAATTCTTTTTCAAAACGCGTGGCTCACCTATGAACTTCACGTTGTATGAAAGAGGTAAAATTGCATGCACAGTGGTCCTTCTCCATTTGGAATCATCAGAAGTTCGCCAAGATATCACCTTGAAAAGGCAGTATATACAACAATAAAAAAACAGAACCCATAACCATGGAATCTCCAATTGAGGGGATATGGGCAGAGAGGACTAAGAGACATACCTAACCTTTGCCAATATATGCACAAAGTGGTTGCTGTCATAAAGTTTTACTGCCGAATGGTCCTTTATACCTGCAAAAATCAAGAAATTCAAGGGACACTATGCTGTATAAGAAGTGGTCTTTGAAAGAAAAACAACCAAAACCAACTCCTTGCTACTTTTAATTTGCGCTCAACATGGGAAATAAAACACAACAAGAATATAGCATCAACCAACACTGGAAATTTCAAATCAAAGACACAAAGTTAGTGTCACTACTGAGCCAATTGGACGATTATCAATGTATTCTAAGTGAAAGCACCAAATGTGGACTCTCCTTTGATGTTGGCTCACATTTTGCTCTTCCAAAAATACAACATATGTAAAAAGTATTTTTATGTTTTAGTTAATCCCTGCACCCAATAACTACCAGGGAAAATAAGTAAAGTACAATGGGCACAATACTCCCATGCATAAAGTGGAAGAGAGAATGTGAGGGATATATTTGTGAAAGTGGGCATTGAGAAGACAGTTGTTGCTATACTTGACAAAAAGTTGATGGGTTGAACTCATTCGATGACATCTTAAACCTTGGAAAAAAGGCGATCAACGTATGCCCATCTCTAGGATTTGACATATCACAATTTATCGATCTTTGATGCGAACTAGGTTTTTGCCACGTGTGTTGCACGTGGTATATTTTTGTTTTACCCAATCGTTGGCATTTTTTTTTTTTGGGAGTTGGGTGTCTCAGTGAAATCAGAATCGTTGTAGACTATAATTTCACTCGTCCATGCATCCGTCCCAGATTTTTTGTCACCAATATTGTAGAAAGATACCTTAATCTCAACCCAACTCTATATATCAACATGAGTATATATATCAACTTTATTTATATAGGAGTTGAATTGCAACATCATTGCACCTAATTGCATGTTGAGTATTTTTATATTCGACGATCCTTGCATATGAGTCACCTTTGCCATTTCCTTAATTCATTAACTTGGGATTGCATTACCTTTGAGGTTTTTTGGTTCTTCCGATAGTCTCTATCTTCATTGGTATATGTGGCTGTGAGATGAGTAACACACATGTGCGAGACACGTTTTTGTCTTGAACTCGAGTACTCGACTAAATTAGCTTGTAACGTCAAAAGAAAAGAAAAAAAAAAACGTGAAGAAGTCTCTGTTTGAATCCTGAAAGAAAGTTAATATTATTCCCAAATATACGTACGTACACACACCCACACACATACATAGAAACATAGGAGTTAAAATCTAGAATCAAAGTACGATGATCTCAATTAAATGAAATGAAATTTACCACGAATAATCGTGACAAAAAGAATATGTAAATGCTCAGAAAAATCTATAGCCGGAAACAGAACACAGAACACTCATCCCATGCATACATGCGACTAAATGACCAATCCAAACCGTTATAGACTTATAGATCCCGAATGTTACAGCGGTGGGAATCAAGGAAGGAAAAATCACGGATGAACAACCTCTCATATTTCTAATAAAAGTACCTCCGTATGTATAATTCGTATGACAATTACTCCAGATATGCCATATGCGTGTTTATACTTCGTACGTTTATTTCTCCCCTTCCCGAAACCGAATTTTATGTTTAGGACCAAAAACAATTGTGTTTATGACAGGGCCGCCGTTTACCGAATCAAGTTTACCGAATTGGGTATGGCGATCGGCTGCACCGGCCTCTCTCCGGAAGCCTATAAAACCATAGAAACTCTTCTATGCAGTTGATTTTTACGACAAGCGGAGTTGGGCAGAGGTTGAATTTGATGGGCACGTCGTGTGGATGTTGTTAGGGATGATAGTATAATTCTAAAGAAGGCAACGGTTGTTTAGTTATCTTGGAGGAAAACGAAAACGCAACACTTAGGAGGAGTTTGTCTGTTGAGGAAGACAAGGGGGTGGAGTTGCGGAAGGCTGCGGAGCATGGAATTCATTTAGATTGATACGGGCATTCTCGGAAAAGAAAAAGTAGAAAACACTTAATGCCTTCGCTTTTAAAAGAAAAGTATAGATTTATTGAAAACTTTGCAAGCAACAAATCATGGATTTCCTACCTAACATTAAAAAGTACTCATATAATTTTCGAAGATTCCTCTTCGGAGTTTGGCTTCGGAAAAATGAATTTGAACTACAAGATTGATGCAGACAAGTTTCCGCGAATTTATCTATATAAACTTGAGACGAGTTTCTTCATACCTGATGAGAATGATGCAGGCTAATATTTTACTAGTCTATAAATATATGAATGATATTTTATTATTTTGAAATTAGTATTTTATTTGAAATGTTTTTATTCAAGATTTTCTAGAAGTATTTAGTTTCCTAGTTTGTTTTAATCTATTATTTCAACTTTTTAGGTTTCTTGGTTAATAAAATTGGGTTAATTTTGTTACCTTAGAGCATCACTAATGACATACTAAAATGTGAATACTCAAATGTTGCCACATCATCTTTTGAGTATTCATTTAATGGGTTTCTAAAGTTAGCAATGTGAAGCTCTACAATGGTTTATTTTTGTCCATAGTCAAAAGAGGGGAAAATGTTGGTAGTTTTGAGTATGCAAGTTTGATTATTAGGAAAATGTTGGTAGTTTTGAGTATCCAAATGCCAAAATTTGAGTATTTTTCTTTTTGAGTATGCCATTGGGAAAATGTTGCTAACTTTGAGAATTTATCCAAATGCCATTGTGAGCCCTTTTTGAGTGTCTAAATACCAAAATTTGAGTATTTTTCTTTTTGAGTATGCCATTGGGGATGCTCTTAGTATTTTATTTTTCTTTTTAGTGTTTTAGTGTTTAGGGAATTTCTTGTAATGCCGCTTGTTTCGGCAACATTTCTTTTATCTATTATAGTATTGTAGAATGATAATTCGTGAGGAGGGTTGTAGATGTGACAAGTGGCAAGAGTTGATAGGCTAAGACAATTGCTTAATTATG
The DNA here is from genome assembly GCA_016920895.1 of Vaccinium myrtillus. Classification (NCBI taxonomy): domain Eukaryota; kingdom Viridiplantae; phylum Streptophyta; class Magnoliopsida; order Ericales; family Ericaceae; genus Vaccinium; species Vaccinium myrtillus. The sequence continues at coordinate 8,291 of JADGMU010000744.1, read as the reverse complement.
GTTTTTGTTAAATTTTTGAAAGAGTTCGATCAGTTAACAAATCTTGGGGGTAAAGTTTTCTAGACATACTGATTTGCAGGAATGAGGGAAACAAATATAATTAAGTATATATGGCATGAGTATATACTACCTATCCATACGTAATAGGTAAACTCTGAATTTCATCCGCAGAGGAAATAATTATTATACATGAGGGTTTTTAATTGAATCAATCAACCATTAAGATGAGATTTCATTTCCAAATGTGTAAGTGTTATCTCTGTCTTTTTCGTCTCGTTTCCTTCGATCATGCATCCATCATTTCAAAATTTTACTTTTTATATTTATGTATGTCCTCTCTACTCAAATGAGAATTCTGTTTCGCTATCGCCAATTATTTCAGTAAAAAATTTCCCGAGCATAGTCTCTTTGTTTTCTTGGAGTTGTTTTAAAAGTAGACTAATCATGCAAGAAGTTATGGACGAGTAAACGAAGAGTAGAGACAAGGAAGATGTTAATCCACATGATGCGCGAAAGGGTATTACGTGTTCTTTCCAATGCAAACAAAACCACGAACAGTTCTGCAGCTGTATCCACCGTCATGGCCGGATGTACAAAGGCGTAGATTTTAATTATTGATTTCGTACAAAAATGAGTCCATGGGACATAATTTTCTGTTTTGTGTTCTATTAACACCGTTAGATTATCCGAATGTTTTTACTCTATCCATCCGACTAGAAGAAAATAATAAGTTGATTTGATTAACCATTCAATTTTGAGCCTTGATGCATGTTCTTTTTTATTTGTCCAGTTTCATTGTTTCAAGACGGTAACGATGCAAATCCACATTTTCGGCCCTTGAATTGAAATGCCATGTCAAGGTGAACAACTGGAGATGAAACCTAACTGAGGCATAAGGTAAAATGAAGCAATTCAAATGGATTGGCATTTTTTCTAAATAAAAATAATGTTTGCAATAATTTGAATTAGAGAAGCATTTACTCGGAGGCCATGGAAGTTCTATGTATAGAATCAACACAATTTAAAATTTCTAAAATTCTTTCTCATTTTCATGTTGACTACCCAAAATTGGTAGAAAAGTGTGCAATAAGTCAATTCTATGACAAAGTACTTCTTCCTTAACCTCAAGGGGTTGGCTAGGTGGTCTTTGCCTAAGACTTAAGTGTTTGCGGTTGGCTAGGTGGTTTTGGCCTAAGACTTAGGTGTCTTCGCCATCCTAATGTCTCATGTTTGATTCTCCCTGCCAGCAATTCTCAGGGTACCTCACCCCCATGCGTGTAGGCATTAGTCCGAGGTGCCCTAAGTTAGGCCGGGACACCATGCATTAGTTGCGAGGAAAGGTGGAGAAACTGTCATGATGTACTCAAAAAAATTCGGGAAGATCATCTACATTGTAAACCAATCTTGCGACTACTTGGCCTATTGAGACGGTATTTGTAAGATGGTCTTTTCTTTTTCAATGCAAATTGGATTCAGGACTAAGCCCAAACTAATTTTTCGATTTTGTTTAATCTCAAGTCATGATTTAACACAAAAAAATCTCATGTTTTACAATTTTTTTTATCAATCTCATGTCTTACTTAGATCATTGTTTATTTAAGGCTTCCAAATGTATTTTTTAGTACTCCATGAAAAATAACGGCCAAGTCAATCGCCACACTATCACAAAGGTGACTAGAGATGTATTTCACTTAGAATGAAAATTTTATAAACTTTTCATTGGGAGAACATTCTTTACACGGGCGATGTAAACCAAAATTTCCTACAAATCTATTACATTGCGCCCTGTCTCCAAATAGTAATCCCAAAAGGTAAAACATGGACACATGACGCAATGCAATAGAACCAAGTAGAAAGATTGTTTTCTCCTTTTCATTTAAAGAACCAAGTAATTCTTAGCTAGAACAAGATACAGAATATTTACACGTCAACACAATTTGCACTTGAAAACATACTTTCATCAAATCATGTGCATAGCACGGGCTTTATGCTACTTCTACAGTATTCAAATTTGGGAAAATATCTCAAAATCTTTAGATAGTTGTAATTATCTAGCAATTCCCGGGATTTAGCTTCTTGTTTTGTTGATTCCTTTTTAGTCTTAGTTCTTTAGGGCATCCACAGTGGGCTCTTAAAATGGCTCCTAAGTGAGGCTCCTAAAATTTAGCAAGCCATTTGATCAATAATGACTTTCAATGGGCTCCCAATACAAGCTCCCAATGGTAGCTCCTAAGCATGACTCCTAACTCATTAGCTAAATCTAAGTAGTCTTGTAGCTAGCTTTAAGTAGGAACCAAATACTTTTAATCATTTTAGACTTATCAATTTATGGGACCCACACTTTTTATTATTTTTTCCCACAAAATAGAGAAGGATTTTGCTAGCCCATTGAGTACACATATGCTCTCTAAATTTAGCAAGCTCTAGGAGTGAAAAATGGGTCCCAATTAGGCTTATGTGTACACCTTAGGAGTAAACTTGGGAGCTATTTTTAGGGAGTCCACTGTGGATGCCAAAGGAGTTGTAGGGTGGCATTAGGAGGATGGTTGTTACCAATTAATGAAAAACTGAGTATCTACTCTATATTGTTTGGCCGTAGAGGCAGTATCTCTTATTCAAACTTGTTTGTATTTTTTACTTGTAATTAGTTTCTTAAATAAGGCAATATAGACAATGTTTTTGAAAACTTTTTCAAACCGCTATGTTTTTTCCACTTTCTATAGCCATATTTGTCTGCTATTAGTTTTGTACCTTTGATAGCATTTTTAGCCCTCTGTTTATTGTATCCTTTTTATAGCCTTTTCACCTGTTTTTTTTTTTTTAAAATACTTTTGATAACGTTTTTAGCCCTCTATTTATATTTGTTCATAGCATTCTTTGCCCTCTATGCACCCTGACCCATTGATAGAATTTTAGCTCACTGTGTACGCTATGTTGGTTTTTGAAATCAGACTATACCCGACAGGTGCTTGGCACCATGCCATCAGTGGAAAAATCACCCGACGGGTGCTTGGCACCGTGCCATCAGTGGAAACCCGACGGGTGCTTGTGACCGTGCAATCCCTTGAAAAATGACCTGATGGGTGCTTGGCACCGTGCCATCAGTGGAAAAATCACCCGACGGGTGCTTGTGACCGAGCAATCCCTTGAAAAATGACCCGACGGGTGCTTGGTAGCATGCCATCACTGGAAAAATCACCCGACGGGTGCTTGGCACCGTGCCATAAGTTGAGAAAACACCCGACGGGTGCTTGCATGTCATGGTCTACGAAAGGCATGACACGTCATGCGCTCGCAACGGGCTATGCAAGGCATGCCGGGAATTTAGTTTCTTATCTTTCGTTCTGCAATATATTTTTACTACAGTATTAAAAGAATTTATCTCGAATTTTTCCTATTTTTAATGCATTTTCCTTGATTTTTCTCGATTTATTTTGCAAACTAATTAATAATAATAAATCCCCTGGGAAAAAAAAATCTTAATTTTTTTTCATAGGTGGTTTAATTTATTACGATGATGTTCCGATTGGAACTTTGTTGAAGAAAACTCTATTTCTCGAAAAAAAACTCATGTACGCTCCTCGGACGAAAATATGTTTCTTCGTGCTACATATTTGCATAGATATTTATTTATTTTTGCCATGTCTCCCGCTGTGGCCGTGTCTCTATTTTTTTTTTAGCATTCTCGTGTCCCACTGTATCCATGCTATATCGGTACCAACAGCCATGCACACACCCAAAGCAAATATTGGAGTGAATTATAAATATAAACTGCATTGTTAGTGGTATCGTTGTCCACATTTACAATCCCATTTTTGTTTAAATGACGAAAACATGATTTATAGAACAGTTGATAGTATATTTGGAGTGACTAGTACACTGACGGCCTAAAAAAAAAGTGGGGGGTTGTGAAACTGTCGCACAAGGCAGGAAATCAACCGAGAAATAAGTTGAGGGTAGAAGAAAGAGGGAGGAAGGAAAGTATGGTCATATTGGGTAGTCATTTTCATTTCTCATTTTTTCCACAGACTTCCTTTTCTTCTGAAAATCAAAGTAGTTTGACAACTGCCATTACAATACAGGAAATTAGTTTCTATGTTCCCATTCAAAATTTTCCACCTTCTTGTTTTCCTTGCTTGTTTATCGAAGTTTGAGAGGAGGATATCCCCAAGCGGAAATCCTAACTGTACAGAAACTTTATGTACAGAAAATGTACATACCGCGTATGGAGCTCACTTTTGGATTCTACACGAATAATCTGAATTGTTCATTAATCTTAAAATAATTTTTTGAGTGGCTCAAGGAAAAATCAGCTCAATCCGATATGCATAAGTGGTTGATCCAATACTGCCCTGTTTCATTCTGAATCGATTTAGGATGAAACAGGGGAATGTTGGATCAACCACTTACGCATATCGGATTGAGCTGATTTTTCACAGAGGCGCTTGAAAAATTATTTTAAGATTAGTGAACGGTTCAGATTATTCGTGTGGAATTCAAAAGTGAGCCCCATACGCGATATGTACATTTTCTGTACATAAAGTTTTTGTACCCCTAGTTGGGTCCCAAAGAAAAGAAAAAGATACCTGAAATTAATTTTTGCTCTAAGTCTCCACCAAACCAGTTCTCTTCTTCCAAAGTCCGATATTCAACTGATTCTGTCCACTTACGCCATTACCCCACTTTCTCACCAAAAGAAAATATCCATCTAACCCGTTTTTCACATTTAAGAGGAAATAAAAATGTGAGTCTGTATACAGTATTCAACCTCCACACGCGTCGCGTCACGAATTTTAGACATTACTCAACGTGCACACCGAGAGCAATGCTATAGACACCAAATAATTTACAAACTAGTACAATGTACAGATAGCAAAACCACATAAATGCATGTGGCAATACATGAATAAATGGTTCTTTGAAAGTTCTTTGGATCCAAGTGAATCGATCAACGAAACCCCCAAAAGCCTATCAACTCAACCCAAAATCCACCAGCATAAAAGCAAATGTAAAAGAAATCAAGCATTCCTAAATCAAAATTCAGGACAAAAATATCCAACAGAATCCTCGTACCGGGAATTTGGATAAAATTGAAGTCTAAAATCGAAGGTGGTGGGACTAAGAAAGGAACAAAAAGAGGAGAAATGCAGCCCAGAAATGTTTTCTGCAGATATTGTTGGGTACAGTCTAACATGCCAAAGTAATGCCCGTTATTAATGCACTGATACACCATACGTATCAAGTGTATCGGCCGATACTCATTTGAAAAATACCGTACGTATCAAATTTTCAGGGTAATAATTGTTAGGAAAATACTCCGGTATCTGCCCATTTCTCTTTCATGAACGTTTTTGGGAAAAGTTTTCCTGGAACCTGAATTTTTTTGATTTTGTAATGTGTATTCTCTTTGACATATAGAGTAGTATTTCTTTGGGTGGGGAAAATTAACAGGATGTTTATTCAGCATATTTTTTTATAATGATTCTGGCACTCAAGCAAATATACATTTTAAAGTGCAATTATAAAAAAAATGGAGTGTCAAAACTTAAATGGGCATTTCCTAAAAACGTACTGTAATAAACTTCTCAAAGAACAAAATTTCAAAAAATTCCTTGAAAAAAAAAGAGAGCAGTTTACTTGGTGGTACAGCCCAATGAGGTAATTTACGTGGAGGTACAAGGCGGCTGGAGAGATGCACCTGTAGGTACAAGCGTGAATATTATAGGTTGGTTTGAAAAGTCAAAATCGAGCCGACCCATCCCGATTCCCAAATAACATTGTTGATTCCCTTCCCTTCCCTTCCCTTTTCTCTCTCTCTCTCTCTCTCTCTCTCTCTCTCTCTCTCTCCCCATCCCACATGAGCACAATCTCTCTCTCTTCAACTCCCCAAACCGTATGAAAGTGCACCCTAAACCTGAACCATAGGGTACCATCAAAATGCCAAAATCCTAGGGTACCCTATGAAAATGCCTAAACCTAAACTCTAGGGTACCTTATGAAAGTGCTTAAAATAATAGGGTACCCTATGAAAGTGTCTAAACCACTAAAACTCTATAATAGGAAAAATGCACCCTAAATCTAAAACCTAGGGTACCCTGTGACTAGGGTACCCAATGAAAGTACTTAAACTACTAAAACCCTATAATACGAAAGTACACCCTAAACATAAACCCCAAAAAAGAATGACTTACCTTAATGGTAATTAAAAAAATGACTTACTTTAATGGTAATTAGATACATTTTTCCTAGACCTAGAGGTAAAAATCTGAAGAAAAAAAAAAATTGTTCACTTTACTCTTTTGTTTTTCTGCTCTAACGTGTTCTTTAATTAAAATCACTTTTTTATATAGAGCTAAGTTTGAAGTTCAGAGGAGTAAAGGATAAGTTAGGCTCAATCATGGAGACAATGTACAAATATTTCGCCACAAATGGAAAAATACATATATAACCATGTCCTGTTTCTTGAAAGCACCATTTTGTTCTTATGATTTTGGTAAAAAACAAAATTAGCCAAAACTTTTGATCCCTATATATGGAAGAACAATGAATACACACCGAACAATGGCACTAATTAAATAGATAGAATTTGATTACGAACAGTAACAGAATTTGATCCCTCCAATAATTATAATATTATTAAAAATAATTAAAATTCAACAGGTCATCTGAACCCAATTCAATATGATTTTTTAATATCATGTTACTTTTAATAAAAACTTTGGCATACTGCGAAGTTCAAGAGAAAAAGATGTACATTAGCCAAAACTCATAACATGTTTTTTTTTTTTTTTTTTTTTTTTTTTTTTTCGGGGAACGGTATAGGGTTGGAAAAAAGTTCACATGACTTTAAAACCATATATTTTGGAAAAAAACTTTGCAAAAAAATAAAAATAAAAAAATAAAAAATTGAAGCTTCATTAAAAAGAAAAGAAACTGGAATTCCTTTGAATTTATCCTACATATACATTGGACTACAAATAAAAGCTTTGTAAAAAAATAAAAAAAATCCCTACATGCATATTTACAACCAAATGTATATATGGGTTTAATTTTGGAGACACACGTGAATGAGAAACATGTATAATAACTTGATCTCTAGTAGCTAATTTTGATTGGGGACATTAATGTCTTTTAAATTGGGTTTAGAAGGGCATTGATCTCACACAATCATTCTAAAGGGGTCAAATGGGTAATGAAATGGTTTTAGAAGTTGATGTAAGCAATTCTCGTTACCTAGTAACGGCCTTCCAACCAAGAAGGGGGAATCTGCAGCCGACAACCAAACCTGAGGGGGTGTCAGTTCAATTTTTGAAACGTGAGGGGTGGTATTTGTAATTGTCAAAATTCTCAGGGGAGGTAAGTGAAATTTACCCAAATAATAAACAAAAGATTGGAATTGTCTTTCGGAATAAACTAATAATGCCCAAAAACCTAGTAATTTGGTGAAATTTGTCCTTTATTTTTTGTGGTGTCTTTTTGCTCGTATTTTCTGAATAATATTCATTTAATTTTTTTGTTTTGGATTAGTTATTCATTTTTACGAGAAGAATACAAAAAGTAAAAATTTATGACCGAAAGCTAAACAAAAAGTTAACAAAAAATGAACAAATTTTGAGAAAAAACACTGTACTGCCTTCCTACTTGTCTTTTTGATCTTTTCTCCAATTTCAGTCAACAGATTATACATTTCGTAAAACCTGACAACGTGGCCAAAGAACATCATTTCACCTTTGAATCACTATGTCAGCAATTCACCGTGTTGTCGAATTGCAGAAAGCAATATTGCAAAACAAGTGAACACTAGAAATCTTGTAAGCAATTAAGTTTGATTAAGTAACTAGTACATATCATGGATACAAACTATTGCACCTTAGCAAATCATCTCCCACGATATCTCACTATGTGTGAATCAGAAACATAATAGGTACTCGGCACCAGTAGATATGAAGCCCAACATTCAAACGCATCATCATCAGGATTAGTAGGGATCCAAGGTTGACCGCCAAGAAGACTCTGGCAATACCAACAATGAAAATAATGAGAACCGAGTTGGTACAATTTTGTGCTTGGCTGATGCGCAGAAACATCTCCTCGGATGATATTTCCGAATGGATAGATTTGATGGGATACATTTTCTTCATAGTTAGATTGGGGAATCATCTGTTCTTTTTCTTCATTGTATAGTAGGCGGACTCCAGCCTCCTTTACTTGCACAAATTCCCCTCCAAATACTAAAACATTGAGTTCATCACCAGCTTCCAATAAATGTTTTCCAAACTTCCAATAACTTA